>PVIC010015366.1:0-35110 GCA_004025085.1 Thryonomys swinderianus
AAAAAACAACTAACTATAAATGTAAGAGTGTATTTCTGGACTTTGAATTTCATTTCACTCATCATAGTTTAGAGCCATCCTTATAGTTATGCCATAATGACTTGATACTACAGTTTCAAATGTAAAAACTAAATTAAATCTTACAACATTGTTCTTTTGAGATTTTGGATATTCTGGGTCTCTTAATTTCCATGTGAATTTTAAAATCAATTTATCAACTTCTGCAACAAAAAAGTAAGCTGGAATTTTACAGGTATTATGCTGAATCTGTAAGTCAATTTGGGATTTTGTAAATCAATTTAAGACATGTAATCCTTGAATATGGGATATCTCTCCATTATTTAGGATTTCTTTCCTTCAATCTTTTCTAGTCTATGAATAACTATTGTACTTCTTGTTAAATTTATGCACACATATTTTATTAAAGCCTACTATTGTACCTGCAATTTTTTATTTATTTTCATTTCTAGTTTCTTTTTTATTTTTGTATCCTGCACCCTTCTATAATCACATTAGTTCAGTGAGGTCTTTTTACTTTTTTTCCCATTCCAACGTATCTTACATTTTCCTTGACTAATTTCCTTTTCATAATCTCTAGTACAATGCTGAATAAAAATGGTAAAAATGGCAAACTTCTCTTTCTACTGATATGTGAAAGCACCCAGTTTTTCACATGAAATATAGCTTTAACTCAGTTTCTCACTGATGGTCTTTACCAAATTGGGTGTTTTCTGCCACTCCTAGTTGAAGATTCTAATCATGAAACAGTGACGAATCTTGAAAAACATTTTTTTTTTTCTGTGTGGTTTCTGTCTCATACTAATTTGGTATATGGTATGTTAGATTAAGAGTTTTAGATGGTAAAACATTTCATTATTGGAATAAGTCCCACTTTTTCATGCTGGCCAGTTCTTTGTAAATGTTGGTAAATTTGGTTTGCTGGTATTTGAGACAGAACTTGTGCATCTATATTCACAAGGGATATATTAGTTTTTTGTTTGGTTTGGTTTTGGTTTTTGGAGATGGGATCTTGCTATCCTAGGCAGGCCTTGAACTCATTATGTAGCCCATGCTGGCCTGAAACTCAAAACAATACTCCTGCCTTAGTCTCTCAGCTGCTGAAATTACAGGTACGCACATCTGTGTTGCAGTATTAGTTTTCTTGCAACATTTTGTCTAGTTTTACTATCTGATTAATACTGTCTTCATAGAATCATTGGGAAATGCTGCTTCATTTTTGTTCTTATTTTCCCCCCAAAAAATCTGTGAAAATACTTGGCAGAATTCACCCAATGATTTCCTCCAGTATGCTATCTGGCCTATGTTTTCATTGTGGAAACATTTCTAGTTGTCAGTTTAGTCTATTACTTGTTATTAATCTATTCTGATTCTCAAATTCTTCTTTGGTCAGGTACAGTGATTTCTACCTGTATGAATTTACCCTTTTCATCTAATTTATCTTATTTGTTGTCATATAACTGTCCACAGCATACTTTCTTTCTGCCCATTTGTCTCTTTCACCTTCTGGGCTTCCCTTAGGGGTATGCCACATGATATCACACAGGTCTCAAAAGCTGCCTTCATCTCTCCCTTACTTTTGTTCCTCAGACTAGACTAGATTCAGCTAACCTAATTCCTACTTCACTGACTCTTTCCTCTGCCAGATCAAATGTGCTCTTAGCCCTTCTAATGAATGCTTCATGTCAGTTACTGTACTTTTTAATTCCAGAATTTTTATTTGGTTCTTCAAAAAAGAATAATTCTGCCTCTCCATTCAAATTATCTGTCTGGTGAACATCATCCCATCATTTCATTAACTCTTTAAACATGGTTTCCCATGGTTCTTTGAATATATCAATCACAGCTGTTTAAAGTTTTGTACGCTATGTCCAGCACCTGAGCCTCCTCAAGAAGTATATCTGTGAACTATCATTTTTCTTTTGTATGGGCCGTATTTTTGTTTCTCTGGATATCTTCTAATTTTCTTTCAAAAAATTGAAATTTTAAACAATCAACATGTCAGTTCTGGAAATCAGATTCCTTCTCTCCAGCCTCACCCCACAGTTTGTTACTGTTTAGAGATTTTCCTGAATTAATTCTGTAAAGTCTATACTTTATTCTCAAGAGCAGCCACTCTAGGCTTTGCTTAGTTTCATGGTTCTCTGAGTTTCATGGCATATTTCCCTAAAGGCACTGAACATATAAATTTTCCCTAGAATTTTCTAGAATCCTAGCATTTACTAGGACTCGTGTGTCTGTATCTGTGTGTGCACTCATGCATGATCACTCAAAACTTCTCTGGAAAGTTTATAACTCCACTTCAGGCTTCACATCCTATGTGCACAAAACTTGAAGGTCTGTCTCAGTTGATAACTTAGAGCCTTCTGAGATCTTTGCAGGGGTCTATCCAGGGCATAAGTAGAACTAGGAATAAGCCACAATATTTTAGAGACTAATACCCATTTCTTCCCCTGATTCTTTTGGGTAGCCACTAGCAGGCCTCAAACAGCAGCATGGTGTCAGGCAACTGTGATTAAACAATTACCACTGATTGCTTTCAAGTTAGAGATGTCTGCATCTAGTGAGCTTAGATCAAACAGAAAGGAGCCATTAAGCAAGCTATCAGACAGGCCAAACAGTGACATTTCTTTGGGATGATTCTTTTGGGAAGCTTGATATATTCTTCCCATCTAACGGATGCCGAGCTGATGATTTTCAGAGCTATCACAGTTGCAGAGCTACTGGCTTCCAAGCCCACTGTGGAGTTAGATGGGGGAAATGGGACAGGGACAATTTAAAACACCATGTGACTACTTGTCCTACTGAGATCCCAATGTTTTCTTGCATAATCACTCCTCCAGAGTCCTTTTATTTGTTTTCTTAAAAATTTGACGTTACAGTAGTGAGTTTTACAATGCTTACATTACTTTTATAGTGTAGACTTTCTGAAGGCCTTACTCTGTCTTACAGAATTCCAGCATTCTTCTTGGTATTGCTATGTGAAATCTGAGTGGCAGATATGCCATTATTTTAATCTCACTATGACTATCACTCAGTAACACAGCATTATGCTACCTAGGCAAGTGCCAAAAGACAGCTGCTTCTTTCACAATGGTTAAAGCATCCAAGAAAGATCTGAAAAATTCACAATCCTTGCCCTCTGTCCAGTCAAACTTTCTTCCAGGGAATTCTCTAGGACTGCTTCCCAAAACTGAGCCAAAAGAAAAAAAAAAAAAATCACCATTTGTAGTGCTTTAATAATGAGTTTTCCAGGTTACTAAATTTATATTGACTTCAACATCGGAAATTTTGTTCCTGGTGAAACAACCTCAATTTCAATTCTAAAATTTCAAGTGAACAACCACTTTAAAAATCATGAAAATTAAGGTTTTGAACAACTGTATACATCATTCCATTACCATTTGCTGAGGAAGAGCAGGAAGAACTCAGCATAACTTCTGATAAACTATTTTACAGCACAGTGTGCAACAGGGAGAAATCAAAGCCCCACAGGCCCTTTATCATCTACTAACAGCAGCTCCCACCTACTTACAGGGTCAAGTTTGGGCCATGGTCATCTACCTCCTGACATTACTTAAGTTGCTCCCATACATCCCCTATGGAATAGTTCTGAATTAGTGGATAACACCTGATACAAAGCAACTAGGAGAATTTGCTCACTTTTATGTCTGAGTAGCCCCAAATCATATTCACTCTTTTCTCATTTTGCAAAGCACAATTGTTTTCCCATCTGCTGAGATGAAAAGCAAACCATGATTGAGAATAGGGACAGAAATGTTTCTGTTCTTCGTGTTTAAGAATTCTGTAGCTTTGTTAGGAAACAGTGCAGTCCCATTTCACCTTCAGGGAGCTCCACTCCACCCCCACCCCATGCCCAATTGCCTATCCTGACACAGACTGCATTCCCCTGCTGCCACCACCAGCTGTCACCTAAGAGCCTCAAATTCCCAGCCAGCTAAGATCTGCCAACATCCCAGATTACCTCTCCTCACCTCCCATCTGCAGGATGATGTACAACACTCCTTTCTCCAGCTCTCACTACTCAAGAGCTCCCCTGGAACACAAATTATGCCTCAGAAAGGACAATATACGCAGGGAGCTACAAAAGCATCAAAAATGTGGCAAAGTCCGCACAGCAACACTTTCTACCATACATTTCAGGCCCAAGTCCATGGGAACTAGAGGTGCCCCAAGGTACACCTTCACGGGCCCCAGCAAGACTTGCTAGGTGAATCAGACAATCCAGGTGTGCCCTTGCAGACCTCTAGAATGACATCCCATCCAGACACTGCTTTAACTCCAAAACACCGTATTTCATCATTTCCTGGTGAGCAGAACACAATATCAGAGAGCTGCTATGTGGTAATACTAGGATCCTACATCATTTCCTTTATTTTCACTCTTCAAAGCTTGCAGTCACCAGTCTCTTAGATTATTTCACAGATCTACAAACCTACATTCCAAACAGAACATATAAATTTGGATTTTTATCCAGATTCATTGATTCATCTGTTATTTTTTTTTCACTGTAACAAAATACTTAAAATAGGCTGACTTTATAAAGAAGAGAGATTTGGCCAACAGCTCATAGAGTGGGCACAGACTGTGGAGAAGGCCCCAGAACAAACGGTGCACCTATATATGGGAGGAAGAGATGACATCTCAGAAACAAGAAGCCAGAGCAGAGGAAGGCCACACTTAAATTTCTATGACCCCTCTCTAAAACTAACCAAAACCCTTCCACAAAAACATAGCTTCGTCCTTTTCAAGAACACACCCCTCATTGATCCCAAAATTGCCATTATGCCCCATCTCTTAAAACATTTCACTTCCAAAATCTCCACATTGAAGACCAGACTTTGAACACAGCATCTAGGGAGGGGCAAACCAATTCAAACCATAGCACCTGTTTTAAACAAGGACTAACTACTCATCAAACCATAAACCAGCAACACAATTCTCCAGAGTTTTGCTTGTGTGGAGTTACACTGTTTTGCTTATCCTTTGTTCTACTGTTGTTCTTTCTTGGCTAAAACCAAGATATGTTTATGAGTTTAGGGCTTAAATTGATAAGAATATTTTTAAAAGGCCACTAAAAAATGACAAATTCTCAACTACACTCTGAATGTACATTTGCAAACCTCACAAAAACCCAAGTCCAGACCAACTGCAGTATTTGATGAGAAATCTCTTAGCCAGTTCATTTTTTTTCTTGAATACTGGGGATGAAACTCAGGACCTTGCTCTTGTGAGGTAGGTGCGGTGCCATTCGAGCCAAATTCTTGGCCCCTAGTCTGTTAATGTCTAATTACCAGAAACTGATGCCAAAAATAAAGCCCAGAACCACCAAACTTCTATGAAAATGGAGGCCTCAAAGAAGGGTTTACCAAAAATCATCATTGATACTATATAGACACACAAGTAGAAGAAGTGACATATGGAATAAGTGAGACAATATGTATACATTTCTATGGTAGAAAAATCCACCAATAATTTCTATTGCACTTTTGTTATAGCAGGATAATATGTGCTTGGTCTCCCTGACACTAATAACTCTACAACATAGGAATATTAAACAGTAACTGATTCTTCTTCAGTACTCATTAATCTGTAAGAACACTGGTGTGCCACTTAGACTACATGAAACTCTAAAACACTATTTCAACAGTAAGTTATCAGTCAACATCATCTTGAACCTTCATTCCTAGAGTGACCCCTACAGAAGCACAGATCCCATTCAGCCAGCACTCTGAGTGGTGGACAAGTACACCCTCTCAAGGGATAAACTTAACTTCTAGAAGAGTTTTGGAATCAACCACAGTGATTGAGGCAAGCATTAAACCAGGAGAAACCATTTTAATGAGGCATTACACTGCGGCAATGAAACTAAGATTGCTGGTAACCTGGCTGAGAAGGCAGTTCTGACAAAGACATGCAAAGGTTCACAGTCACCCCATTCAGAGTACAAACAGAACCCCCTCCCCTTAAGAAACCACCTTAATGACAGTATTCATTTGGCTACATTCAGAATATAGCTTAAAAAAACAAACAAAAAATAGGTCATTCCTTACTGTATTGTTATTTCAGGCTACGAATCTTAAAAGCAAAAGGGAGTTTCTCCCTCCAGTATGGGGATTGAACCCAGTTCTTCACACTGAACTATATTCCCCCACCTTTTTTATTTTGTATTTTGAAGTACAGTCTCAGAAAACGCTAACTTGTGCAGGTTAAGGTAGAATTTGCAGTCTTCCTGCCTCAGCCTCCCAGAATGGTGAGACTATACCATGCCCTTTCAAAGGCAAGAATAACCAAAGTTCAAAATAAACTAGTAAAACTAAAAGTGTGGTCAATGAGGCAACAGGGACACAATGACCAGTGCACAGTGATCCAGCTCTGTCTGGCCAGGGACTGTAGATCAACAATAATTGATTTTTTTTTTTTTTTTTTTTTTTTTTTTGTCTGCAAAACAAGAATTTAGCCCTTGGGAAATGCAGAGGTCATCTGATTGTGACAACAGAAAAAAGAGTTGCTAAGGAATGGGAAGAATAGTAGCTAAATGATTTGTTTATTCAGCAGGGATAACACCAAACTATTTTAAAAGATAAAATCTGGGCCAGAGATTTAATTCAGTGGTTCCAGTGCCTCCCTGGCAAGCACATAGCAAAGTTGTGGTTCGATCCCTGGTAACCACATACAACAATGCTGGGCATGGTGACTCACGCCCACCAGCAATTAGCACCACATACCATAATACTGGGCGTGGTGGCTCACACCCGTAATCCCAGTACTCAGGAGGCAGAGGCAGGAAGACTGCTGAGTTCAAGGTTTGCCTAGGCTACATAGTGAATTCAGGGCCAGCCTGAACTACAAAGCAAGACCCTGTCTCAAAAACAAAACAGAAATGCCGGACGTGGTGGCTCACGCCTGTAATCCCAGCACTCAGGAGGCAGAGACAGGGGGATTGCTAAATTCGCGGCGGCTTGCCTGGGCACCATAGTGAGCTCAGGGCCAGCCTGAATTACAAAGTGAGACCCTGTCTCCAAAAAGCAAAAAAAACAAAACAGAACAAAAAGGCAAGATCTATGTAAACTCAAGCAACAGATGCAAAAGTTATCAGCTCTGAACAAAAGAAATAAAGTAAACCAGAAGGTCACTACCACTTACCACAAGATGTCTTAGATCTCACTGATTATTTCAATTAATGTAAATTCCTGGACACCTGACAATCATCCATAACCTGACAAATTACAGCTGTGTAATGGTATCCGAAGAGGCCATCTAAAGGGGGCTTTACTACCTATAAGAATTCCATCCCTGCTGGAGATAACTTCTTTGAGCACAAAGACTACATCTGGCACAGCAAGCCTCACACAGTGATGATCTTCATATATTCATTCAGATGTTTCTCAACTTACAAATCACACCCAAGTAAAACCCACTATGAGCTGAAAATGTCAAAATATACCTAACTCACCAGACACCACAGTTTATTAGACAGCCTAATTCAAACATGCTAAAATACTTCCCTTAGCCTACAGTTGGCTAAATGTAACAGAACACATATAACACAGTGTCAATACCTCACACATTTTTGTCAATACCAATCACATTATTAATGTGGATTGCATTCACTTGAGAATTAGGTTTCTTAACAAAACTAATGTTCACTTTAGTGAATACAGAAAGAAAAAACATAAGGGTTTTATGGGTATGACTTTCACATTATCGTAAAGTCAAAAGATAGCAAATCAATTCACGGTGAGCCAGGGGCGACCTGTACAAACATGACCACTGTATGGAACTTAGTACTCCCCATAACTTGTAGGCTCCAATCTGCTCTGTAAAACATGGCCACATCTGCTGTGACTCCAGCTAATATGGCCACAGGTCAATGATGTCTTCATGCCCCAGCAAAGACTAAAACAGAGCTCTGAACAAAAGAAATAAAGTAAACCAGAAGGTCACTACCACTTACCACATGACAAATGAAGAAAAAAAAAAGAAAACTGTCCTAACAGCCAGGACTTTTGGAGCACAGAGATAATGTACTTCCAACAAAACATTAACACCTACCACATAAAAATCACATTGTTAATGTGGATTGCATTCACTTGAGAATTAGGTTTCTTAACAAATTTACAAACTGGTTATGGTTATCTTTAGTGATGGCAATGATGTTCTCTAAGGGGTCTACCTTATTCAAGTTTAAAAACATGTACTGTACCATGCTGCCTGCTGTCTTCCCACAGCAGGAGGGGAAACACATGATTAACTGATCTTCCCAAGGAAAAGTAATAATAGAGCAAGATATTCTTCAGTGGGACATTTTGGAGTGGGGGAATAAAGCATACACACAATCAGTTCATGAGAAATATTAACAGAATAGATAAACCACATTATTTTATGCTACTCTTCCATTAATTTAAGAAGCATCCCTTTAATTTACTAACCTTAAAATCTATCAGAATTTCCTATCACTGCTTTCACATGATACATGTGAATCTAAATAAGGAACTTGAAGAAATTGATTAGTTCAGTACCACAACGTAATCCAGGCTTGCCACCAGAGATGTTTTAAAACTGAGCAGTTTTAAGCTTTCCTTTTCTCTATTTTTCATCTTAAAAAAGAAAACCCACAATGTGTGTGTGTGTGTGTATGTGTGTGTGTGTGTGTGTGTGTGTTTTGAGTGGACTGAATCCACGGCCTCAAGCTTGCAAGTACCATCTAGGTCCACCTCTAGCTTTTAATCTTTTAATCTATTAATCTGTGGCACAAAGAAAACATGAATTCTGATTGGTCTCGCTCACTATCTGGTCCCAACAGTTCAAATGTGTCAGGCAAAAAAATAAGACTTGGGACCAACAGAAACACTTTTTGTTTCCCACAGAGAAATCACACCTACAAAATCAACTGTGTCAGTCCCAGCCTCATTCACAGCACAATCCAAAACCCAAGTTAACACAGAGATATCACTTTGGAAACACCAATAATGAAGGGTCACCAAGGAAGGCTGCTCCCTGCACCCAAATTCTTCCTGGGAACCGGGCGATAACCAGTGAGAGTGGGTAGCTGCTGATAGGTCTACAGAGTCCTGCAGTCATTCTAGACTAATCTGAAAACAAACTGATTCTCAAATGGGTTCCTCACCTCCAGCAAATCAAACTATTTTTAGTAGCTCATATACCTCAAAATACAGATGGGTCTTACATGATTCTTTAAGTTCCACTTTTCATCTCATTCTTTCCCCAAACTAATAGTAGATGCCTCCAAGAGTTCCCATCCACAAGGAACAGTACAGCTTTCAACTACAACTTCCTCATTTTATCTTAATTATAACTGTATTTTTAAAGGAAAAGATGGAAAACATTCTGGTATTTCATCATCTCAATGATGACAGCTCTTTGAACTACCCTCAGTCAAGTCCTTCAAAATTAGAAACAAGTCCTTCAACATTAGAAAATTCGATCCACTGCAGAGCTTACTATAAATACCACCTTGCTTCCTGCCACCTCTAGTCTGGAGCCACCACTACCAAAATGTACCTCCCAAGCTAGCATATTTCTTCTTTTGCGTTACGCTGAGGAATGCACCAGGAGGGAGAAGGAAAAAAGGTCTCTGGGTTCTGCACCTGGATATATGAAGATCTGGGTTCCAAGTGCCTTTCTGGTGTTTACTAACTGTATTGCATTTGCCAAGTGATTTGTTCCCATCTTGGTTTTCTGATGGAGGGGGACAACCTACAGAAAAAAATAGTATACACTCAATGATCAGTTTATAGAATAATTAAGTAACCATGCAAAAAAATTAAGTGACCATGCAAAACTTAATGGACCAGCGGGGGATTTCTCCAAGTCAACTCTCTCAGCATGTACACAACTGCTGTGGGCTTTGTCTGGTGACCTGAAAGGGGTTTGGCCCTAGCCCTCACTTCACCTGTAAGATGACCTTTGCATCTCCAAGAGAGAGCCCCAGCTTAAAGGCGCTGCATTAGGTATTTAGTAAATGTAGATTTCTTTTCCTAGTCTTCGGAAGCAACAAGCCTGGGGATTATCTTGGGTGCCTCTTTTTCCTCCCCTAATCAAGCAGTGAGTACAACTAGTGAGAACTTCCTCCAAAATACCTTCAGCCTTTATCCCCCTTTTCACTTCTATCACCAGCATCACCAAAGCTACCAGCACTCAAATCCATTCTCCCCAGTGCTGCAGGGAACTTTGCTGATTTATTTACTTACTGGCTGTCCACATGCTCTACCATTGGGCTACAACCCCAGTCCTACTGCGAGCTTTAGAGAAGTCCAGAAACTCAACAAGTTTCTAAAAGGCCTAAAGCAATACGGTCTCAGTTCCTCATTAATGTCCACAGACAGTTTATATCCAGCCTTCTTACTTCAGTCTGGCCACCCGGGTCTCAGCTGTGCCCCCTTCCTGACCCAATCCCCCCCACCGGAGAACTCCCCACAGTACACCAGCTCCATCATGGTGCCAGGAGCCAGACTGCTTTGTTCCACTCCTGGCCCTGCCACTTAATAGTGCTGTGATCCTAGGTAAATTGCTTAATCTCTTTGTGCCTCAGCTTTCACATCTACAAGACAGAGATAACAGTACTTCCCTCAAAGTACTACTGTGAAGATTTATATTCATTTTTTAAAACTGTAATTGACAAAAATAATAATTGCTATGTACATTTTTGAAATAAGTATATGCTGAGAATATTTAAAATCAAGCCAATTAACATGTGTTTGACTTATTTTTTTCATGCTTAGAATACTTAAAATCCACACTGACTGCAGATGAATTTGTTTCTGTAACTCAATTACATCAGCACCTAGCACACACCTAGACAGTTCTGGGGGCAATCCTGAGGTGGACTACCAAAAGCCAAATTCAGAAAACTTTTCACCATGGGGAGGAGACACCGGGTTTCCTAGGGTGTGGTGATGGCTTAACCCCAATGCAACAAGGCATGCAACATGGCGTTCAACAAGGCATTTAGCATGAATCCTAGATCTGGTATTTGGTAGTCACAATTTCAACAATTTCCTTGTCCTTTTAAGAATAAGAATGAAGAAACTGTATAAAACAAAACAATGAATAGTGAACCTATAGCTGGGTGTAGTGGTGCACATCTGTAATCCAAGCACTCTAGGAGGCTGAGGCAGGAAGACTACAAACTCATGGCCAGACTGGGGAATTCCTATCTCAAAACAAAAAAATTTTCAAAGGCTGGGTGTGGTGGCTCATGCCTGTCATCCCAGCACTCAGGAGGCAGAGACAGGAGGATTGCTGAGTTTGAGGCTTGCCTGGGCTACATAGTGAGCTCAGGGCCAGCCTGAACTACAAAGCGAGACCCGGTCTCAAAAAAAAAAAAAAAAAAAAAAAAATATTTTCAAAGGCCAGGGTATGCAGCTCATTGAGAAGGCCCTAAATTCAAGTCCCAGCAAGAGGGAAAAAAAAAAAAAAGAAGAATCTGTGCCCTTTTATTGAATGCAATTACCTTTCTGGGACTGAAGAGGTTGTAAGCTTTTTCACTTAGAATTGTACAGAAAAGACTGGAGATGTAGTTCAGTATAAAGCTGCCTAGCACCTAGGTTCAATCCCCAGGACACAAGACCCACAAAAAACCCCACCCTACAGAAAAAGTTAAGATTTAAATTCCAACTAATACTATAGACTACAAAACAGAAAAGGCAGGGGGCCAGAGGGTTAGCTCAGTGGTTCCGGCACCGGCTTCGCAAGTGCAAGGACCTGAGTTTGATCCCCGGTAACCACATATAATGCTGGGCGTGGAGACACGCCCCACCAACAATCAACACCGCATACCACAGTGCCAGACGTGGTGGCTCACGCCTGTAATCCCAGCATTTGGGAGGCAGAGACAGGAGGATTGCTGAGTTCGCGGTGGCTTGCCTGGGCACCATAGTGAGCTCAGGGCTAGCCTGAACTACAAAGCAAGACCCTGTCTCCAAAAAGCAAAAAAAAAAAAAAAAAAAAAAAACAGAAAAGGCAACCTATATTGCAGTACACTTTAGAATTCAAAAAGATACAGAATGTTGTTTCCTTGGCCAACTGACCTGACCAAGAGAGTCCAAAATCTTTGGAGTAAGCACTCAATAGAGATAATGAACAGGATAGAGCCCTTGCCTTGAGGAAGTGTCTCATCAATTTGAGATAGGCAAATTTAAAAAGGCTCAACTGTTCCAATCACCTTTGGACAAGATTATGAAAGTAGTAGGAAGGACTATCCAGGAAAGTACCACTAAGTCTGAGGTATGAGGGTGGGTGGAAAGGGAACCCAGCTTTGAAAAGTGACCTCTTAGCTGAGTTTTAAGTAAAAGTAAAATATAGTAGCAGTTGTGATACTGGAATTCCAGCTGTCCTTGGTTCCTGACTGCGCCCAAGCCTGGCTCCGAGGCTTTCTTTACAGATATTTATTTCTATGCTTCAAAAGTTCCTTCAATCAATTCCCATTCTATTTGGACTAACCAGAATCAGTTGTTGTTTGCAATCACACCCTACTGGATTTTCCATCACACAGAAGAGGTTCTTCAAAGAATGGGCAATTGGAAATTACTTGTTCATGAGTAGGGTGTTTTGGTTTTGTGAACACTTCTGTGGATGGATGTGGGTGATGGCTTGGTAACAGCATGAATATTCTTAATTCCACTGAACTGTACACACATGGTACAATGTTAAATATTTGTGTATACTTTGCCACTGTTTTAACTTTGAATTGCTGGATGAAGAGAAGGGTAGAGGGTACCATGAGTCCCACAACTTCAGTCTGGGACAGATGATCATTCTCAAAATGCCTGAGCGAAAACACAGTGGCTTATATTTATATTTCCCATGTCGTCTCTTGGACCTAAACCATTCTTCACCATTTGGAAGTTCTGCCTCCAGGCAGAAGCAATGGAGATGGACAGACAGAGATCTGACACTAAGACCCAGAAACTCCCAGAACCAGATAAGATCACTGGCTAAAATGGGCTGAAAGCAAACAAACCCAGAATGTTGGTTGTATTTCATGGGAGTAGTTTTGTCAAAGAAACTCCCAGCTCAGCTGACACCACTCCGGCTATTCGACCAGAAACAACTGATTACCAACTCCTGAACTCACGCCAAACAGAACCAAAGAAAAGGATTTTGCCAGTGTCCGTCCCATCCAGCTGCAGCTTAAAAGTCAATGACCAAGGGAGAGTGGCACATTTGACAAACGTCTGCAGAGCCAGAAGCTGTCAGACTGGCAACCAAAATTAGCAGCTTGAGGTTCTTCCTGAGTTTTGTTATTTTCACTTTCTCTAAAGAGAGGGTTTGTTGCAATTGGCCTGTTCTTTCTTTACCATTCACAGGTTGAACATATTCCACATTTTTTTTGTTGTTGTTGTTTGCTTTTTGGAGACAGGGTCTCGCTTTGTAGTTCAGGCCCTGAGCTCACTATGGTGCCCAGGCAAGCCGCCGCAAACATATTCCACATTTTAAAGGATGAACTATTTAGTCAAAAGTTTCCCAAAAAATTGCTTACAGGTACAACAGAAGTAATAGCATATCACCCAAAACCCTTCCAGTACTGTACCTAGATGACTATCTGAGCTACCTCTCTGAAGAAAGGGAACATATGCGATTTCATGAAGGTGAATGATGTTCCTAGGGTAGATTACAAGATCATCATGGCTGACCTCACCTAATCCAAGGGATAAATCAATCAGGGTCATTCTGCCCTCTTCTGGCCACTGCTGACTGAAGGCTGAGGTGGGCCTGTGGGACACAAGGTGAGATTTTTCTGGAAGACTAGGGGAATAACATAGCCTTAATCTTAGGAAGAGGCTAGAGGAAACCATTCTCTTTCTTCTTCAACTAGTAAAAAAAAAAAAAGAGAGAGAGAATGGCTCTGACTACCAATGGCAGCTACTCACAGATGAACAAGGCCTTAAAGATCTAAGATGGAGTAACATGAAGAAAAAAAAAAAACAGTTCCTCAATGACATCATGAGCTAACACACATTCTCACTGTCTGGGACTTCAGTGGACGCTCCCTAACTGACTGAAGGGACTGAAGGAGCCACATACTGTTAAGAGTTCCCATGACAGGGCCAGAGATTTAGCTCAGTGGTTCCAGAGCCTGCCTTGCAAGCACAAGGTCCTCAGTTCGATCCTGGTAACCACATACAATGCTGGGCGTGGTGACTCACACCCACCAACCATCAATACCACATACCACAGTGCCAGGCGTGGTGGCTCATGCCTGTCATCCCAGCACTCAAGAGGCAGAGACAGGAGGATTGCTGAGTTCAAGGCTTGCCTGGGCTACATAATGAGCTCAGGGCCAGCCTGAACTACAAAGCGAGACCCTGTCTCAAAAAAAAAAAAAAAAAAGAGTTCCCATGACAATTATCAGCAATCTAAACTTGAGCACCATAATAATACAAATGCAGACTGGCAACTGAGCCCCGCAATTCTAAGATAGCATCAATATCACCTGTACCAAGTGAGGGTTGCAGGCAGGGCAGGAGTGTGAGGTGAATGCAAGGCACTCACAACCGCAGACACAGCACCTGGAAGATGCACCCTTACTTCTGAAAAGTTAAAAAGCCAACATAGGGCTGTGATTTACCTAATCAAAAAGAAGTCTTAGATTAGAACTAACATGTTATTTATCAACTCCACCCTTTTGTTTGAGAAGAAACATAAGTCTAGGTTACCCTCACCATCTAAAGGGCATTAAAAGTAAGGCAAAAGGCAAAATAAAAAACATACAGTCACTAAAACTATACCCTGGGTTTGTGGGTGGGCAGTTACAGATCCACGAGCGGAAGCAGAAAAGAACACTGGGTTAAGAGAGTGAGGGAGGAATTCAAGGGTAGCCTGGGCCAAAAGACTTTGTCTCAAAAAATAAATAAAATAAAAATATTCAACATGAAATAGTTATAATAAGATATCTAACTCAAAACCCAAGAAAAATAAAACTGTCCCGATAGAGACAGATCTGAATTTGATTACAGACCACAATTTACCTAGAACACTCAAAATAATCTCACACAACATAAAACATTATTAAAATTAAATTACTTTTATGCAACTGTCATGAGCAGAAGGATGAAAATATAAATATCAAGGGTTCATCTGGAGGGAAATAGAACATACTAAGTTGCTAGTGAAAAAGGAAACCAACTGCCAGACACTTCTCTGAAAAATGCTCTATGTTTTATCCACCCCTTGGCTTCCCAGCTCAGTGAGGAAGCCCCTGACCTGGCAAGGCAATGACCTTGGGGCCTCTGGTTACCGAGCACGAGGCAGGCCCTTGATAAATGCATTCAACTGAACAAACAGTGTGTCAGTATCGATACCAAACAAGTGTTCTCATTTTCACCTCAACCTTTAGGTATATGTTTCAAAGGGGTTTCTTTCTACTTCACTTTATCTTTTAATTGTACACACTTAAGGTATACAAGGTAGAAATTCAATATATGTATATAATAAGCAATGATCAAATGAGGATAGTTAACATTTCCATCTTCTCCTTAAGTATTTTTTTAAAAAACTTTAATTAACATTTGTAAATGAACCCAGGGGTGGTTGCATACACCTGTATGGCAGGAGGTTGGCAAGAGGATTGCAAGTTGAGGCCAGCCTGGACTATATGATGAGTTCAAAGCTAGTCTGGGCTCCACAGTGAACCTGTCTTTAAAAAAAGACAAAAAGAAAGTAATAATTGTATATATCTGAGGTAGAGTGTGATATTTTAATATGTTTACACAATACATACTGATCAGATGAGATTAAAAGACGTTTCTGTCTCATCTTTACTATTGGAAGCCTTCAATCTGTCTCCATAAAAGATACAAGCTACGGTGAATTATACTCACTTCTCTGTTCTACCTTACTGTTGAACTTTCATCAAGAAAAAGTATACTGTAGAAATATACAAAATTCAAGAATACAAGAAAGACAATAAAAATTACTTGTGACTCTTGCTCAAAAAATCACCATTAACATGCTGGCAATTTTTCTACATGTAAACACCTTTAACTTCAGGTTTCTGTGGCACCACTGTTTTGTAAGGCATTTTTTTCCACAAATTGTATTACTGACTTCTCCATGTTAATAAATATTCAACACCTCCCCTCTATACTCATCCTTCCACTTCTCAAAGCAATGGGAGGAAACAACACTCTCACTCTCAGTTTAACATGTCCTGTTTTGCTAGTAGTATAGCTAGTAGCTAGAAACTAAAACACTGATGCCAAAGACAAGCGTGGTCTATGTGGTGCACATCAATTCCTCAAAAATCAGAATAAATGTATTCCAGAGTCCAAAATCAACATGGATAGTTAAGAATATCAAAACTAATTTACTGATTATCCATGTGGCTGCATCCAATTATCACACACAACAGAAGGAATCGGAGAAGGAAGCAAACTGATTCTCGGTTTTGCTTTTTCTTCAAACTCAGACTTCTTCCCCTGCTTAAACCAAAATGGTAAGACCGAGTCAACATTATGCTGACATCCAAAACCAACTCACTAAATGGAAAAACTGTTAAAAATGGAGATGAATCCTACAACTACTATATGCATTCAATGCAATCCCGATTGAAATCCCAACAGCACATTTCACAGATCTAGAGAAAAGCATCCACAAATTCATCTGGAACCACAAGAGACCTAGAATAGAAAAAGCAATTCTAGGAAACAAGGACATGGCAAGGGGTATCACTAGCCCCAATTTGAAACTATACTACAAAGCCACTGTGATTAAAAACAGCATGGTACTGGCAAAGAAACAGACCTTAGGATTCGTGGAACAATTAGAAGATCTAGAAACAACTCCAGATACACTAAGCCACCGCATCTTTGACAAAGGAGCCAAACATCCTCAGTGGAGAAAAGACAGCCTCTAACAAATGGTGCTGGAAAAACTGGGCTTCAACCTGCCAAAGACTGAAGCTAGCTAGATCCATCTCTTTCACCATGCACTAAACTAAAATCAGAGTGGATTAGGGACCTAAATATCAAAACAGAAACTCTAAACTTGCTGCAAAACAGGTTAGGTAGTACTCTTTTCACAGGAAGATGTAAAAGCAGCTAAGAAGTATATGAAGAAATGCTCAATGTCACTGATCATTCGAGAGATGTAGATGAAAACAACATTGAGATTACATCTCACTCCATAAAGAATAGCTGCTATTTTGAAATTAGCCAGCAACAAATGCTGGTGAGGCTGTGGAGAAAAAGGGATACTTCTCTGCTGTTGGTGGGAATGTAGACTGGTACAACCATTATGGAGATCAGTGTGGAAATTCCTCAGAAAACGAGGATTAGAGGTCCCATTTGACCCTGCTATTCCTTTGTTGGGGATATACACAAAAGAATTATCAGAGCAACACATGTGCACCCATGTTTATAGCAATTCAGTTTTTGATAGCTAAATCTTAGAAACAACCCAAATGCCCATCAACTCTAGACTGGATAAAAACTGGTGTTTTTTTTTTAAATAAAATGGGGTATTACTCTGCCATAAAGAATGATGTGTTTGAGTCATTTATATTCAAATAGACATACCTTAAGGACATACTCATGAGTAAAATAAATAGGTCACAGATGTGTAAATATCATACCTTTTCTCTGGTATGAAAAACTGAAGATGTAATTGAGTTCTAGAATGCATGATAGATATTATGAAATAGTAAATATTCAAAGGGAAATGGTGTTTAGGGCTAAGTAATGAAAGAAAAAAATGTGATGGTAAAAAAAAAGGAAACAAAGCTTGTACATATAGGGGCAGGGAGTTGTACCATGGGTAAGGGAAGGGGAAAAATGAGAATTAAGTCATGCCATATACTGGTACAAGTTCTCAATGTTGAGCATAATCGTGATGTGTACATATAGTGTACCAATAAAGATTCAAATTTTAAAAAATGGAGATGAAAACAAAGCCAGAGGGTTTTCACCAGACTGCCCACTCTTCTATTAAGAGTAATGCAGAGAGTCACAGCTAAGTATTTAAAACTTTCAGTGCAACATGGACCACATACTTCTCAGTATTAAATTTTTAATTTTTTAAAATTGTTTTTAGTTTTTTGAGACAGGGTCTTGCTTTTAAAATTTAGGCTGACCCCAAACTCACTATGTAGCCCAGGCAAGCCTCACACTCAGCAGTCCTCCTGGCTCTGTCTCCTGAGTGCTGGGATTGCAGATGTGAGCCACCATGCCCAGCACTGTATTATGTGTGGTTGGGTACCCGGGACTGAATTTGGGACCTTTCGCTTGTCAAGCAGATGCCAGAACCACTGAACTAAATCCCTGGCCCTCAGTATTATATTATTAACACCATGATAAGGTGAATAATGAGAGGCTGGATTTGATACTGAATGATACTGCATATTGAATACACTTGTTAAAATAACACACTGAACCTTACTTGTTTGGACATGTTAATCAAAAATAAAATAGTTTTACAAAACAGTTAATACTATTTAGTGAACAAAGCAATTATCTAAATAGATTATGTTTGCTCTCATTTTCATTTTAAAAAGATCACAATGGCTTTCAGCACTTTAAAAAAATATTATGCATGTAAATAAAACTAATCCACACAATACAAACATCTTCAATTAAACTAAAAAAATTATTGGGAAGGATCTTCATCACTACTTTACCTCTGTTCCAACACCTATACTCAGTAAAGCTTCTCACATCTGTGATACGTGACACCTGCATGCTGAAACACAAACACAAAACTAAACCATGTAGGTCAATTCTTAAAAATCTGCTTAACTTGGGCCAGAGGGTTAGTTCAGTGGTGCCTGCCTCGCAAGCGCAAGGTCCTGAGTTCAATCCCCGGTTACCACATATAATGCTGGGCGTGGAGACACGCCCACCAACAATCAACACTGCATACCACAATGGACGTGGTGGCTCATGCCTGTAATCCCAGCACTCAGGAGGCAGAGACAAGAGGATTGCTGAGTTCGCGGCGGCTTGCCTGGGCACCATAGTGAGCTCAGGGCCAGCCTGAACTACAAAGAGAGACCCTGTCTCAAAAAGCAAAAAAAAAAAAAAAAAAAAAAAAAAATCTGCTTAACTTTGCATTTTATAGAATTTACTCTTAACTGATGTACAATGGGCGCAACTAAGTGTGACACCTCATTGAGTAAAACATAAGGCTCCAATCCCAGGTGCAGTGCTCACTACTACAACTGCAATGTTCTACCAACAGTGGGAACCTTAACTTTACAATGTGCTTGAAAATCACATTATAAAACGTGATCCAGGCAGGCAAAGTGGCCCACATTTGTAATCCCAGCACTTGGGAAGCTGAGACAAGAAGATCACTACATGTTAGATGTCATCTTGGGCTACACAGAGAACTCAAGGCCAGACTGACCTACACAGTGAGACCTGTGTAGGGAGGAAAAAAAGTGGCCCAGGGGCTGGAGGGTTAGCTCAGTGGTTCCAGCGCCTGCCTCGCAAGCGCAAGGTCCTGAGTTTGATCCCCGGTAACCACATACAATGCTGGGCATGGAGACTCACGCCCACCAGCCATCAATTACCACATACCACAGTGCCGGATATGGTGGCTCACGCCTGTAATCCCAGCACTCGGGAGGCAGAGACAGGAGGATTGCTGAGTTCGAGGTTTGCCTGGGCTATAGGGTGAGCTCAGGGCCAGCCTGAACTACAAAGCAAGACCCTGCTCAAAAAAAAAAAAAAGTGGCCCAGAACTGTACCTAAGGACACAGAGACGGCCCAGCCTGAATCAGACTGGAGGTGGAAAAGGTAATCAGAATGTGAATTCTCTGTTAACATGGGCAGGACCTAGAGCTGTAGCCTGATTCAGGCCACTGTCACTGTGCCAGGATACATGTTCAGTAGGTCAGGGATGGAAGCACACATACCCACTCAAGTAATCCATCAATGGTTTACTTCTGTGTGCTAGAAACCATATGTACCATGGGGCCCTTGCGAAGTGGTGGGTCATAGGACAGTCCCCAAATCAGCAATAAGGGGCCTCCTAGGCTTGTTTATCCTCTTCATGGGACTCCATCCCCACAAGCTCTGAATTCCATCCTCACTGGATGAGCTGCACAGCATATTTTCTTACACCAAGAGAAAACTCACCTTTCAATGGCCCATTTCCCTTGGAGAATAGAAGATATAAAAAATACAAAGTCTCTCAGGGCATGTGTGCCTGCCAAGAAGTCACCAAGCACAGAATCTGATGATGGCTAGGGAACCTGAGAGTCTTCACATTAAACTTGGTGAGTTCTGAATCAATACAGAATTCTAGAGTCAGGGACAAAAAGTCAACTGCAGTGTCAAATTCAAGCTACTTACCCAGATACACCTAGGTGATATGACTTTTCTCACTAAAGGCATTATACTGCAACAGTCAGCATTTGAACACCTCGTGTTCAGAACAAAACACTACAAATAAAATGAGATCCTATACTGTTCTGAAATCAGTGGTCCACATCTACACACCCAGTTAGGATCTGAGTCACAGTCTTGCATCAGGAATGAGGAATCTCTCTGGCAATCAGACACAAGGCATAGTGATCATTAGTTCCTTCTTAAAGTCACAATCAGTAAGCTATGGGAAAGCCCAAACAGCAGAGGTAGAACTGTTTATCAGTGCTCAAGTCCCAAAGACAAGACTGTGACAGAAAGGACCTCTCTCCATGTATAAACACTACAGAAACTTCTTTCCCCAAATAATTCAAATGTTTCTCCCCTTCTTCTAAAGTTGTGCATGTCTTGGGTAAGGAAACCTGGAAATCTCATGTTTCCTGATTAACTGTCCACACCACACAACATGACTGTGGCTATTTTCTTTAAATACATTTTTAAAATATTTGCAGGAAAATACTGTTTTCTAAATCTAGCTTCTTGTCATCTATAAATTATAATTCATTTCCAAATTTCAGCAACAAGCAGCAACCAATCCAAAAGCAACATTAAACAGTAAACAGAACAAATATTGTCACATATGGTCAGAAAATGAAACATATTTGTCTATACCCTGACCTAGAAAAAAAATAGAAAAAAGCATTTTGCTATAGTTCCCACCTCTTTCAATAATCTTACTCCTGTCAGAATACTTATTATCACTAATTATTTTGATCCTCTTCAATGTGGAGTATCCAAAGAGCAATGTGTAGTTTGCCTTATTCTTTTTTTAATTGAATTTTTTATTGGTACGTTTTATATACAGCTCACAATCACACTCAACATTGAGGTATTTGTACCAGCATATGACACAAGTTAATTCTTATTTTTACCCATACCCCTACCCACCCACAACCCCCCACCCCTTATATACATGCTAATTATTTTTCTTTCCAAATCATATTTATTCTTTCCCCTAATTATGTTCTCCCACCACATTCCCTTTGAGTATTTCCTATTTTACAAAATCTACCATACGTTCTAGAACTAATTTACATCTACAGGTTGTCATACCAGAGAAAAGATACAGTACTTACACATCTATGACCTATTTATTTCACTTCTTAGTGTGTCCTCAAGGTGTATCCATTTGCACATAAGTGAATGAAACTGGTCATTCTTTATGGCAAAATAATACTCCATTTTATAAAAAAAAAAACCCACATCTTCTTTATCCAGTCTACAGTTGATGGACATCTGGGTTGTTTCCAAGATTGGGCTATCACAAACTGAACTGCTATGAACATGGATGCACATATGCCTTTTCAACATGAATCTTTTAATTCCTTTGGGTATATTCCTAGCAGGGGAATAGCAGATCAAATGGGACCTTAATCCTAGTTTTCTGATGAATCTCCACACTGATCTCCACAATGGCTGTACAAGTCTAAAATCCCACCAACAGTGGAGAAGGGTTCCTTTCTCCCCACAGCCTCACCAGTATTTATTGCTGATTTCACAATAGCAGCCATTCTTTGTGGAGTGAGATGAAATCTCAGTGTTGTTTTCATTTGCATCTCTCAAATGACCAGTGATGTTGAACATTTCTTCATACGTTTCTTGGCTTCTTTGACTTCTGTCTCTGAGAAGTCTATGTTCATTTCAGATGACCATTTTTGAATTGGGTCTTTAAACTTGGGGGCACTGATTTAAGTTCTTTATATATTCTAGATAGTAGCCCTTTGTCTGACAAACAGCTAGTAAAGATGTTTTTCCCATGTTGTTGGTTGTCTTTTAGCAGTGCCAGTGATTTCTTTTGCTGTGCAGAAAATTTTAGTAGGATGAGATCCATTTGTTGATTCTTTCTGCTAGTTCTCATGCTATAGAGGTTTTGGTCACATGTCTCTGCCTAAGCCAATGTCTCCAAGAGTACTACTGACCTGTTTTGCAGCAGGTTTATTGTTTCTTTTCTAACGTTTACATCTCGAATCCATTGTGATTTTAGTTTAGTACACAGTGAAAGAGATAGATCTAGCTTTAGTTTTTGGCAGGTTAAAGCCAAAAACCCAGTTTTTCCAGCACCATTTGTTAAAGGGCTGTCTTTCATCCTCTGAGGATGTTTGACTCCTAGACCACAGAGGAGGCCCATGCCATTACCTGTGCCCAGGGTGGCGGCCTATGGGCCGGGCCCCATTCCACGCCAGAACTGTGCTGAGACAAACCAGGCAAGCATGCGCAGGGGAGTGACCTGGCTCTCACTCGCAGGAAACCTAAACAATAAAGGAGGCCCGCACCATTACCTGCCTTATTCTTTTTTTTTTTCTTTTTTGAGACAGGGTCTCGCTTTGTAGTTCAGGCTGGCCCTCAGTCACTATGTAGCCCAGGCAAGCCTCAAACTCAGCAATGCTCCTGCCTCTGCCTCCCGAGTGCTGGGATTACAAGTGTGAGCCACCATGCCTGGCCTTATTCTTAATAATTTTTTTTTTTTTATTGAGACAGGATCTCGCTTTGTAGTTAAGGCTGGCTCTGAGCTCACTATGCAGCCCAGGCAAGCCTCAAATTCAGCAATCCTCCTGTCTCTGCCTTCCCAGTGCTGGGATTACAGGCGTGAGCCACCACGCCCGGCTTAATAAATATTTTTATTCTGGTGGAGTAGCATATTATTGTTCAGGAGATTGTGGCAGGAGGTTTATCTGACCCATCCTGGACAACATAGAAAGACCTTATCTGGAAAAAGAAAATAAGTAAAACAAATTCACCCATTAAAATACCTGCAACTCTAAAATATTTGAAAACTGATCAGTTAGGATCTCTTTCTTTTCTTTTCAAATGCTGCTACCTATCTAGAACCTACAATTTGAGGACAACAATACAATCTATTTAGTAAGATCCTTTCACACAACATTTTAAAAATGTTTTATGTTAGCAGGCATGGTGGCACATACCTGTAATCTCAGAACCCTGGGAGTCTGAAATAGGAAGCTTGCAAATTCAAGACCATCCAGGACAATTCAGGGAATTAGATGACCTTGTCCAAAAATAAAAAGTAAAAATAAAATAATGGCTGAGGATGTAGTTCAGTACAAAACCCTTGGGTTCAACCTGCAGTACTCAAAAAGAAAAAAAAGTTCTCATTCTATTACATACAGCCATGTTTGTAATGATTTCATTTTAAATACTACACAAGGCAGAGGGTGATTAAATTAAGCAAAGAACATAAGGTTTCTTCTATTCAGAATGAGTACAGAAGGAATTTAGCCAGTATATACTGTTGGGAAATGTTTACATTCTAAAACTATTCATAATTTTAAGTTTTACTGAGATATAATTCTCACGTACATTTCAAGCACTTACAGTAACTGACTCAATGACTTAGTATATTCTCAGGGATACTTTCCTTGAGGTGACTCCTTTTTCTCTTGAATATATATTAAGCACACTGACATTCCCCAGAATCCAGAAGCAATCCCAAGTAAGTATCTTGGTGATTGGGTGCCCTCTGACCTGGAGAGATGCCTAGGTACCACACCATAACTTCCCTTTAAATTATATTCTGTAGAGTAGACCTGCAATTATCTGAGAACTGCCATTTTGCCCTCGCTCCCTTTAAACAAATTTATCTTTACTCCTTCAGTTAAGGAAAGTGCTCTTCAGTAACAGAATAATGCAAACATTCTGACTCAACAAAACTGAACACAATATAAATAAAACTGTCAAGGTCTCCAAATTTCTTAGGTACCACATCCTTGATGAAAATTAAAATTTAATGAGAGTAGAATTTAAAATAATGCATTGTATTTGCCAGTTTAAAAACCTGCTTTGTGCTCAGGGTTACAGCTCAGTGATATAGCACTCGACTAGCATGGATAAAGCTCTGGCTTGTAGCTTCAACACTGCAAAAATAAGTAAAAGAAAAGTATTTTTTTAAATAAACTTTTAAATGTCACCATGAAGTCTGGGCCCTTTCTGCAGCCTCTCCAACATTAGCAGTTATGGCATGTCCTGAGTACAGGACACAGCATCAGCATGCTTGGCCTGACACAGGCCCTTGCTTGGCATGACAGGGCAGGCTGGATCTTCCTCTGGAAAACAACCTGTCAGCAACCACCTTCAGATGCAAGCAACAGCTACACTATAATTTCAGAAAGCAATCTTGTCCTGACCATTTTGCACAGCTACAGTGAGACAGCACTCAGGGCTTGACAAATATCTCCAAGATATAAGCAGAGACTGCTTAGAAAAATTAAGTTTTTTTGTTCATACTGGATATTGAAGCTAGAGCCTCACACATACTAGACAAGTACTCTACCACTGATCTACATCCCAATCCCTTTCTTAAACTTTATTTTGATAAGGCCTCATCAAGTAGCCTAGGCTGGCCTAATATTTGCATTCCTCCTGCTTCTACCTCCTGAATAGCTGGGATTTCAGAGATACACCACAGTGCCTGGCAATAACAATTCTTAATCACTTTTAGGTGGCTATTCAGGTGACATATTATCTAGGCTCCTGATTTCTTCTCTACTACTTAAGGACATGTCCTTTACTCCTTTTCTGAGAGAAAAGCAGAAATCAGACTTTCAAAGCTAACTTTAAAGTGTGGAACTGGAGCTGAAGGCACAGCTCAGAGGTAGATCATATGTGCAAGGCCCTCAGTTCAAGCCTAAGTAAACAGACCCCACCCAGAAAGTGTGGAGTGAATGGGGCTGCTGAAATTGATGACTTGATGCTATCCAGGTTTCTAACTGCTATGATTCATCAATTCCAAAACATCCTTATTTCCATATTTTAACATTTCTGTAAAGATGCTTCATAAAATAAAGTAATGTAAAGTAAAGATGCTTCATAAAATTGGCAGTGTATCATACAGTGACAACAATTTTTCTTTTCTTGGTGATACATAACAGTATGGTGCATCTTAAAATTGTCAGCATCTTTTTTGTTTCTCTTCTTCTGAACTAGGGTCTATGTTACGTGGGCTCAGCTCAAACTCCTGGGATAATCAGTCTTCCTGCCTCTGCCAGACAAGTAGCTAGGACTATAGGCATATGCCACCATCCTTGCAAATTGTCAGCATCTTAAAGTGAAAGAAATATGGTATTTATGCCAAAAGTTAACCTTAAATGTTTATTATGAAGCTTATAATTACATATGCTTCAGCGAAGAGACCCCTAATATTATAGACAGGTAACTCAGACAGAAATGAATATACAGTCAGAGAGGGACTGGGCCTTCAAAAGAATAAAGACAGTAAGACTATGGCTGGAGGCACAAGATGGAGACACAATGGCCAGGCTTGCATGCCTCCCTAAAGGGTACACAGCAACTTAAGAGTACATTGTAACTGGCGCTAGCTCATCCAGTAAGTCCAGAGGCACCCGATCAAGCACCTGGATCTATCCCTTCCTAAAACTGCTATCTGGTTTTTCCCTTGCTACTCAATGTCCTTCTGGACCAATATTATTAGCTGTGCTTTTTCTGTATAAATTGCCCTGAGAAAGGGCCTTAGTGGCCACCCATTTGGGACTCCTCCTGAAAATGCAGAAGCTATTCTTCTATCCTTTATATCCAAGAAAACTCTCCTAATTTCCTCCTTTGCTTGGAGACTTCATTCCTTCATGTGAGATCACAAACTCAGTGCATCTGACATCTAACAGGCAAGGAATTATACTTCTACATTCTGGAGGCCCCAGTGAGACAAATGGAAAGAAGTAAAAGTATGCTTTTGTTTCATGGCACCCTAAATATTTTGACTGGATTCTGGACTCCAATAGTTCATTGACAAGTGTCATCCCTTGTTTGCTGGTTGCTTGCACCTTGTCACCAAGATAACAGGTTTAATTTGAGAGCATGGAAAGATTCTGATGCCTTTATATTTGGGTTTCACTGATGGGACATTTTTATTTTTGCAGGCAGGCCTTTGTAGTCCTTTCTTGACTTGTTTTAACAATTGTGAAATGGCATGGTCCATTACTCTGGCAACTTTTTGGGATGGTTTTTTTTGAACTCCTAATTGGTTTGCCGCTCTGGCTCCCCATGAGTCTGAGGCTACCAGACAGGTTTTGGCAGTTCATCTCCCGTTAAGGATGGCTGTTATCAGTATCAGCTAATGGTAATATGGTTCTATTTACAGTCCTGAAAATCTTTTCTTCCACTCCAATTAGAAGCTCCTGAAACTCTGGAAAATGAGTGCTCATCTGTAAGGACACTGAAGACAGCCATTCCCTTATAGAGTACACAGCCCCATCAGAAAGTCAGAGGAAAATCAGCATTCATACTCCTTCAGGATACACCAGGGTCATGGCCTACCTGGTGTCTAGCAGGATGGGCAGGAGAAACTCCCATCCTGAGACAAAGTGGAGACAACCAACCCCTGGGGGACATCAGCAGAACTATCTCACTCTCTAGTTAGCCGTCACCTGCTCTGGAGCAGGTAAACTTCAGGGGAAACCCTGACGCACAGGAAATTTGAGAGGGATTTACAGAGAGGCCTTCTTTTCCTTTGTTGTTTTGCAGATGGATAACCCAAATGTTAAATTTGCTTATTTTTTTGTAGTATACTCCTAAGCACCAGAAACTGTTGGACCCTCAGACTCTAAGCAAGCACTATTCATCTTTTTCTGCTCTTATGCAGAGACAGGCAGAGGGAGAAAGCAAATCTGGTGATCAGCTGTGGCTATCAAACAAGCACAGTTCCCAAAACAACAGAGGGTCCCAAGAATCCTGTACAGCCAATAGGATAAACCATTGGCCCAGATCCTCTCTTTAAAAGTCATTGTTTTCCAAGATTTAAAAGGATCCCCCTCCTTCTTTCTCCTCTCTCCCCCCTTCTGATTCTTGTGGATGTTAATTTATTACAAGAGATCTCTGTTAGTTAATGACCTATAGGAAACATTGACTAGTCTACTTAACAGTTACAACCTAAATCCTGTAAAAGGGATATCAATATATTTAAAAGTAATTTTTTTAGTGTTTTATATGTTTGTCCATCTATTTAATCTATATTAAGTGGTTAAAGTACTTGTGTGTGCTTTCAAAAAATACATTTTGGGCTCCACAATTTATTTCATTTTTAATAAACTTCTCTTTTGAGCTTTTCATGGAAATCTAATTGTATTAATTTTCCAGATAGGCTCAAAGCTCCCAGAGAATTTATAAAAACCTAAAATTTTGATAATACAAAGATTACATAAGATTTAGATTAATATGAATGTAACTTTCAAGTACATGTATTCCAAAATTTCTACTTAAATTGTCTTACAGATAAAAAGATATCAGTTCAAATGTTTATGGCACACATAGCTTAACAGTAGACATATTTAAATCATTTAGCAAGAGTAAAGATCTTGCTATTTGGTAACAATTCCACCCAAGCTGTTAGACAACCAAGATAATAGAAAATATTAGTTTCATAAATGTAACATCTATTACTGTTTGTATAAAGGCTAACTAAACAGTTTTCCTTGGTCAAAGATGAGATTACACACACACACACACACACATATACACACACAGTGGCATCTCAGTCAACAAACTTAATTCATTCCATGATTCTGGTTGCAAACCAAATGGGCTGAGAACCAAACTAAATTTCCCAATATGGTCAACATCGAACCTAACCACTGAATTTGATTTGGTTTTTGTTCAAATTAGTTTATGAATAGAATTGTGGAAAGAATTAAGTTCGTGAACCAAGGTATGTAACAGTGTATACAGCTTTTAAAAGTGTCAACTGTTATGACGAGTCATCTCAAGTAATTGTTAGGATAAGTAAGTAGGGACTCCTTGGATTTGGAACTACTATGCGAACTCCCCTCTGTGGCTCCAATGATCAGAGTTCTCTGGTTTTTTTCCCAGAGTCTTATGGTAGCACAGGGCAAAAGACAATATTTTAAAAAATCATTACAACATATTTAAATTGGCTATAATTTATGAGTTAAATTTTCTATTTTTAACAAATATAGGGTTTGCTTAAATATTAAGATCCTCTTGGTTAAACTTACAAAACTAGATTTAAAAATAAAGGTTTTAGAGCTGGGGATTTAGCTCAGTGGTTCTGGCACCTGTCTTGCAAGCACAAGGTCCTGACTTAGATCCTTAGTTTAAAAAAAAATGGTTTTATATAGAACTAAAATAATTCCTTGTATTTTCCATCATTAGGCTTTTGATTACTAAAAAATGACCTTTAAGAATTAAAGAATATTTAAATGTTAAAATGTTTTCAAGAATCAGTTTATGATTGGCTAAATAAACTGCTACTATCTTGTTTATGACATAACTTATTCATACAAATATGGTGGTATCCTGGGTTCACAAACTTGATTCTTCCCATGATTCTAGTCACAAACCCAGTTGAATAAGAACCAAGTCAAATTCAATGGTTTAGTGTTGACTTTCTGGGGAATTCATCTTGGTTCTTTTCCAGTTCAGTCTGTGACCAGAACTGTGGATGGAATTGAGTTCGTGAACCAAGGCACATGTGCATGCATTCATGTGTATGAGTGTGTTTGTGACATGCTGTGAGTCTAACCTTAACATTAGGTTTAGAGTTAAGACAACATAATACAAAATAAGTAATATGTGCTCTTTTTTATGCAATATACATCTATAGCTCAGGTAAGAAATAATCAAAATTTGGCATCTTTTTAAATCTAGTCCTGTCATTTAAAATTTGACCTATATCTACTGGCTTTGATTAAACAATCATTTTGTTACTGTATAAATGAGATATACTTGTAATACTGGATGTCTATATACAGTCTTTAATAATTTATTAAATCTCTAAAGATGTCCCTATTGTAGTCCTTATAGTTATACCCTATAAAACCTATTAAAGAAGTCTAAACTTTGTACTAAAAGCTAAATGCATATAAAGATTTCTATATAACTGTGCTACTAATTAAATGTACTTGTGTTTCCCAAGTATCTAGGCTTTCAAAGATGCA
Source organism: Thryonomys swinderianus (assembly GCA_004025085.1). Lineage (NCBI taxonomy): Eukaryota > Metazoa > Chordata > Mammalia > Rodentia > Thryonomyidae > Thryonomys > Thryonomys swinderianus. The sequence continues at coordinate 29,351 of PVIC010015366.1, forward strand.
AAACTAAAAATTATCACACTGGTAACTTTCAGCTAAAGTTGTTTATGATAATTAACTTTTTCAGGCTCAAACACATGATTTTCCTTTATGTGTACCTTTATGTGTATTCCAGCTTTTTGTGATAAGATATACGTGCCAATCCCATGTGAAACAGCCAGCCACATGATGTGAATACTTTTTTTGAAGTTTATGCTACTGTGACTGTTACATAACTGTGTTGTAAGAGTTAGAGGTTCTTAGGTACTTAAATTCTACTGTCCTGGCAATATCACTCAAAAATTAAAGGTTAGACCTTAATAACCTACAAAGTACACTATAAACAAGCATATTCTATTTACATGACACTATTAAAAGATAAATGTAGGTAAAAGTTTCTTTGTGTCACTTAATATCTTGTAATTAGAAAAAGGTAACTGCCTAAAGAGTTGTTTATACTAACATGGAAATTTAAATGTTTCAGAGATAATAATGCTTATAAGGAACATTATGATTGTCATACTAAAATGTTACGTTATCCTTGATCTTAAATTTCCTCTGTAAAACTCTGTAATTAGAATCTGTTAATATTCTATGTCAATTCAACTTCTAAAACAATCATAAAGAAATAACACTTCTAGCCATACTATACAATTCAAGATGCTTGATACCCAGGTAAGAATAAAACAACTGCTCCTACTGCAACACTAGTCTAACTGATCTTCTGGGTATTCAACAACTGAGATTTGAAGACCAAAGCTGAAACAGATAACTAGGCTAAGAGGACAGCAAATAGTTTTAATATTTTGGCCTTAGCCCACTAAGATCCACAAAGGCTCAGAACAAGAGAGCAATTTTCTCCAAGATCCTACAACTCTGGTGAGTCACCCAACCTCATGAGCAGGGAGATTGTTGGACCAAAAAGGACAGAAGTCAACCGGTGTACATTGTGCTTAAAAAAAAAAAGAAAGAAAGAAAGAAAGAAAGGGTTATCAGAAAGAGAATCTCTCCTGCTTCCACAAGAGGCCACATGGTCAAGCAAGACCATGACCCATCCTGGCATTTAACAATAAGTTGAAAGACGGTACCTGCTTCCAAAAGTAACCCCAACAAGCTTTAACTGACCTTCATATACACAACAAAAGGCTAATTTTGATTAACATGAGTCTAACTTTAACTTAGTCTTACCAAGCAGAAAAGTATAACCAAAAAACATAAATTCCTTAGCTAAAACATCCTTCAAAACCACAGAACTCTTGCTTTTCTTACAACTAAAACTTGGTGGACCTGTGTACTAATAAATGAAATTTGTCATTGGATGAATGATTCACATCAAATAAAGAAGACCTTAAAATAATAAAAATTTGGGGCTGGAGATTTAGCTCAGTGGTTCCAGTGCCTGCCTATCAAGCACAAAGTCTTAAGTTTGATCCTTGGTAAGCACATACAATAATACTGAAGGTGGTGACTCACGCCCACCAGGAATCAGTACCACATACTACAAAGCCGGACGTGGTGGCCCATGCCTGTAATCCCAGCACTTGAGAAGCACAGACAGGAGGATTGCTGAGCTCCAGGTTAGGTGGGCTACATAGTGAGCTCAAGGCCAGCCTGAACTACAAAGTGATACCCTGTCTCATAATAATAATAATAATGATAAAAATAGCAGACTTACACATAACCTCCATAGCAGGTAGGTCTAGGACCCAGCTGGTTATAATCTAGAATAGTGTCTGACTTGGTTTCTTGTCCCAATCTGTCTTCCAATTTTAGTACTTATGCTTTAGTCGTACCCACTAAATCTCTTGGCAAAATTTGTTTATTCTAACAGAGAAGCTGTCCAAACTCCATGTGACCATGCAGACAGAATCAATGATAAATGTGCTGAACTACTTCTACCAGAGTCCACTGGATCAGCTTCATCCTACATGAAATGAATTCATAACTGCTAAACCCCAACATGACTTCTATCCAAGGCCCCTTAGATTAGCTCACTGCTGAAGCCCACTGAATGAAATCTCCCCTTCATCAACCCTTCTCACCCTGAGAGAGTTAGAGTCAAACTTTGTCCATTCTTCACTATCTGCAGTTAGGGAGACATCTTCAGAGGGAAGAACATCACAGACAGCTAAATTAGACATTAAAACAGAGTCATGGAAGAAGGACTTTGACCCTCAAGGAAGTCAGCACAAAAAAAATAACAGTAATTTGAGAGTATACTGTAATTCCCATCGCCTAGTTCAGTAAGTCCAGAAAGGCATCAGGTGGGTGACCAGGGCATCTGAATCCATTCCTTCCCAAAAATGTCTTCTTGATTTTCCACATACCCTTGCTATTCATTGCCCTACTGGAGGCAGTACTGGAGCATTGCTACTAAGTGTAGCTAGAGAGCTACACTTGTATTCCTATAACTCAACTATAGTGTGACCCACATTTGAACCCACATTGTAATTTTACTGTATAAATTACCCTGACAAAGAGCCTTGGTGGCCACCCATTTGGGACTCCTCTTGGAAATCCAGGAACTATTCTTCTGTCCCTTATTTCCAATTAAACTCTAATTTCCCCCTTTGTTTGGAGACTTCATTCCTTCATGTTGACAGATCACAAACTCAGAGCATCTGACATGTGATGGGCTGGGAGTTATATTTTTCTATATCACTAAAACACTACAGAGCAGTGGAGACTGTGGCAACTATTCACAAGTGACACATCTCAAAGGGCTATAAGGCAAAGCCACTAAGGCTTCCCAGGTAAGAAGACAGCCCCAATGAGCTCCACTGTTCAACATTTCCATGGAAGATTCCCAGCTTTCTTTCCCCTTGGCACTATAGTGATCACACTAAACAAAGCTCCTGGTCAAATCTGGCCCAGGAGCATCACTTTGCAACTCACTGTATTTATCTCCATTTTACATTACTGTGAATAATCTCTAACCTCAAAGACCTTTCAAGATGCCCCAAAGAAAAGAAGACTAAGCAAGCTGAAAACTGAATCTTTGTAACCAAGAAATCTGGCCCTACCACTTACTGTACTTAGGCAGTTCACCTGGGCTCTCTGAGCTTTTGTTCCTCATCTGTAAATCACAGCACAGCTCATGGAGCTTTTAATGAAGTGTGAGTTAGCATGTGTATAAGGCTTAGTGTGATGCTGGATACACAGGTGACATTTGAAACAATAGCTGTCTATCCTTTACTGTATGAAACAAGGAGAAAGGATATCAGCCTGGCCTTCATTTGTATGCCATTTACCTCATTCCAACCACCAAGATACTTCATGTCATATGTTACAAGAAGGTTGCCATTCAAGCCCCAATAATTTCATCCAGTACATTTCATTCACTAAAAAAAAATACCTCTTTGAGATGTAATTAAAGATTTCAGAAGGCTAATAATATTCATGAATATACTATGGCCAAGAATAAATAAAAGACAAAAAAGAAAAGGAAAAAAACTACCAAGGACCCAAGTCAAAAGCAGAAACTAGTCCAAACTGTTCTGATTCCAAACCAAATCTGATCCTTGGCCATGAATAAGAAGTTTTGTTCAATGGTTAATCCCTCCAACACCGAACAGTGATTTCAAATTTGGTTCCCTGAGCTGACCTGGTTTAAATCAGAGTGAAATGAATTATAACTCAACAGAGGAACCTCAACTGGAAACTCACATGAAAAATCAAATAACATATTCACACAAGCAAAGCCAACAATCTTAATCCTTTTCATCCTACAAAGGATACATATATGTGTGTCTACACTGCATATGGATATGTACTGCATATCAATATATATGCTATATATACTATATGTAGTATATGCTATATATAGCAAGATATATTTATAGTAATATATATCTATATCTATATATAATACTATGTATCTATATATAGCATATATGCATTTCCATCAACCTCAAAAATAAGGACAAATTTACTGATAAGAAATCTGCTTGATTTGAGTGCCAATTTTGCTATGAGGTTTGTAAGGCAACTCTAGAGTCAAAATATCCTGCAGAATATCAAGTCTGTTCACTGAGTGCACCCATATTTAACACACCTTGGAAACCCCACTCTGCTGCCAGTTTTATCAGGCATTCTATTTCAAGGTCCCCTTAAATTCTTCCATTTTTTTTTTACATAAACTAATTCAAGGAGACAAAAGAAGCTATGCAAATTCAACAATCTGTTGTTAATATTCTACAAAGAAAGCACTCCCTGACTCTAAAGGGCAACCTGACAGAGTAAACCTCCTGTAAAAAGCAAATACCACAGAAATGTGAAGTTGCCAAATTAGAATGGGGGGGGTTAATTGGTAGAAGTTGAAAAAAGGAAGACAGCTTATCTTGTGTTACATTACGTGTGGAACTAAACAGTACCAGGAACATGGCAATAAAGAAATAATAAAACGTGCCCATCGCCTCTTGCTGTTCGCAATACAGCCTCAAGTACTCTTTTTGCAATATGTGGATTGAGCCCCATCATCCACAAGCCCTGACACACTCGCCTTCTGTTTATGTGCTTCCTTCACTTTCACACTCCATACCAGTTGAGATCACACTGACGCATCTAGAAAAAAGTGACAAAATGCGCTCTAGGTAGATCCTAACACTGGCTGCCAATGTAAACAAAGCACAAACAATGACATAAATATGATTTCTTTATCTAGGTGCATTTCGCAAAACAGTCAAACTATTTTTGCCAGGGAGCTTTTAAAATAATCCCGTTACTTAACAATTCTAAAAGAACCTAAAGAACCTCAGCTGTCTCCATCCCCTTCACACCTCAACCCAAGCATCCCTTTGTTTAGGGCTGACGATATCTAGGCACCTCTAAAAGCTGACTGCTTGCCGTCTTTCGCTACTAATTAAATGGAGAAGTGGAAGATGCAAGAAAACGTGTCTTAAAATCTGGAAAAAGAGCATCCGGAAAAAGCATCCTCTGGGTAAATGAAACAATGCTACTTTTTACCCATCTCCAGTTTGCTACACAAAGAAAAGGGAAATCATTTTACACAAGCAAAGCACGGCCAAATAATCAAAAACACAAGTCACATATTATTTGCATTGTGCTCTTTCTCTGATAAACACCACAGCAAGCCTCACCTAGCACGGGCAAGAAAAAGTCATACTCTAAATACCTCCTCATCCCTAGATACCTATTTTATTACACATTTACGTAACACACGCGCGCGCACACACACACACACATATACACACACACACACACACACAAAGCCAGGACAGGAAAGCAGCAGAGAGCGAAGCCATAACGTGAGCTGTCTCAGATAATAGCCTCTCTTTAAACCCCACCCCCATCACGAGAGAAAGGGAACCTAGAAAGAAAGGGAGGGGAAGAAAGAAAAATCAAGAAAGCCTGAATTTCCAGGCATCAACTTTTCATGAAATGCACAACCAGGATAGGAAATACCTCCCTGCTGAGTAATGCTTCACGGGTTGTAAATTCACCTCTGGAAAGGGGAGCCAGACCTGGGCGCGCACCCCGCCAGATGGCAAACCACTCCTACCTGCTCCATCCAGCCTGCCTGTCACGCCGCGCCCGCGACAGGCCTCCCCCCCCCCCCGCCCTTTCTGGTAGTGCAACACTCCAATAAGAGCACAGACTGTCTGGTTGAAAGAAGGCTGAGCAGTGATTTAGCAGGATTGTTTCAAAAGGGAGGAGTGGGAAACCAGAGGAGAGTGAGGGTAAAAACAAAGCCCTTTCCAGTCAAACCGACCGTTTGGGGGCGTGGCCTATCTCATTGCTTTATTAATAAAAGGGATCAATGGA
>PVIC010015367.1:0-35308 GCA_004025085.1 Thryonomys swinderianus
GATCAGTTTGGCACAGAACAGTATCTCTGTATGCCTCCGTTATAAATTCCCTTGTCCACAAGTAAGCACCTCTGTAGGTGCATGTAGCCATTTTCCCTTTTGTGAACTGCTTTTTAACTTCTTGTTTTTCTTTTTGTTTTCAGAGCTGGGGACTGAACCCAAGACCTTTGTACTGATTTACATCCCACTTCAAATCCTTATTTGAGAAAAAGTCTTATGAAGTCATTAAATTATCCAGGCTGGGCTCAAACCTACAGTCTTCCTGCCTCCGCCTCCCAGAGAGCTAGGATTACAAGCATGTGGTTGGCTGCTTTTTGCCTCATTTTTGGATTGATTTATCTTTATCTTGTTTACTTGTGAGAATTATTTATACAGTATATTCTTGACACTAATCTTCACAATTTTTTATTTCCAATTATAGCTATCCTCTCAGTTTCTTAAGGTTACCTTCTGAAGAAAAGATTCACCAGTTTTATCTGTTATAGCCAACCCTGTATTTTTTCCTTTTCTATCTCAAGATAATAAAAATGTAAGAACTTTGAAATGATGCATGAATCAAGGAATAAATCATAATATAAACATATAGCTAGAATGGAATAATGAAAACTATATACTAAACCTTATGAAATATAACCAAAGTAAGATTTCAAGGGAAACTTGTGGTCTTGGGTATTAATACGGGAAAAGCAAATTTATATATTAACAAATTAAGTATCCAATTGAAGGAGCATGGCAGAGACCCTTGATCCTCATCAATATCCCTTTCCTAAACTCCCTGCAATTACAGTGGCCAAGACTATCATTATTAGGCCAGGTTGCCTGAGTTCTCACTTTACCACCTAGTTGACTACACAGACAATGCCAGTGTCACCCAGAAGGCCAAACTGGAGAAACCATAGGACAAAGTCAACCCAAGCCCCTGGGTCACTAATTAGAGGAGTGTCACCAACTCAGGACACACAAAGTGGACACTGCAGGAGAATGTGAACTCTCAGTGTGCAAAGCCATTGAGAGTTTGAGATTGTTTGTTACAGTATTGCCAAATAAACTTTTTCCAAATGGAAATAGAACAGGGGGAAAGTAATACATCAAAATCAGTGAAATAGGAAACAAATAATGGAAAGACCCAACAAAGGGACAGCTGTTCTTTCCTAAACTTCAGGAAAACCATCAGACAACTGTCCAATGCCACTCTTAGTCCTCTTGCCAAGTACATTCTCATCTGTCCATGCTGTTCAAAAGAACACAGTAAGTACCTTGGAAGCTCCGTGCCTAGATTCTTTGCTGCTTATTTCCCCAGTTGCCAAATAAAATTTTTCCTATTGGAGGGCCAAAGGTAGGTGCGAGAGGTACTCTGTGCATTGAGAGCAAATCTTTTGCAAGTGGGAATAGGACTGAGGATGGAGGGAGGAGGAAGAGGGAAGAAGGGAAGGGAAAGTAGAAAGAATTAAGATGTGTTATGTACATGCACCAACTTCCCATTTGAATGTAATCACTACGTACTGTACACATGGGCAAACTAAAGAAAAAAATTTAAAAAGAGAAATAGAAGTGGCTGCTTTCAGCTGCATCAGGAAAACAGAAAGGCTAAAGAACAGAGCAAAAGGCCGAATGTCAGGAAGCATAGATAGAAAAGGGCAAGTGGAATAAAGGCACCCAGAAGAGGGTGCGTGAGGCTTTGTGAGAGGCGTAAGATGAGCATTCCCTGTGCAGAGAGAGGATGAAAGTCTAGTTTTCTTAGTTGCATGCACCAAGTATTTTCCATTGCCAAGAATAGAATTAATCCAATTTCCCATGGAATGAGTGAAAAGAGTAGTCTACATTTTCAGTTAATTCTAAAGCAGTGATTTTGATGAGTGTTTTTCCTCTGAAGTATTAATTAGAGGAAAATAACCATATGGAGCACCACTAATAGTCATCATCATTAAATGTTATTTGCAAAAGAGTCTTTTTATTATCTACCATCTCTTCTTTTTAATTATTTTTGTTGAACTGCATTATTTTTTTAACATTTCCTGCCACTTATCTTTTTTCTTTTTGAAGATAGGGTTCCTAGAGAGCATAATTTCTGCTTATTATCTGCACAGAATCACTGATCTGCATGAGCTCAATGTAGGCAAAAGCAAAGGTCAACATTATTTTAAAAGTAAATTTTTAAGCCAGGCATGGTGGTGCACCCTTGTAACCCCAGCACACTAGGAGGCTGAGGCAGAAGGATTGCAAGTGTGGGGTTGGCAATTTAGCAAGACACTGTCTCCAAAGAAAGAAAAGAAAAGAAAAGATCATGTCTCAGACAATTTCAGCAGGGCAGTTTGTTGGGTTCAAAACAGTGACTTCAGTAGTTTTAGCACTCAACCCCTCAAGATAAAAGCTTAATGATATTTCACTGTTTAGCTTATATCTCTATGATTACACTCCTTCAACTGAACATTCTACAACTGGAATTGTACTCCAACTTGCCTGAATTTATAAACTATTTTTTTCCTAGCCCCCCATCACTAACTTTCTGCAGCTAATTTGAAGCTGCTTACCTCATAACCCTTAAATGAGCTTTTAATGGAGTTCTGAAACTGCTGTTCTCAGCAATTACTGAAATCCTGCAACCAAATAAGCTGCTCTTGATGGTCAAAGATTATTCTACCTGTAAATGTGATTGAGTTCTGAGTATCACTGTATTGTTTCCTTTAAAGTGAAAGCTAGTATAGTGAAATTCTCTATGTAGTCATTTGCAAAACTCTTACAAATCAAATTTCTTTCATAGAAACTTTAATCCTATTTTTTCTGACTGCACAGTCATTAATTTCACCATCTAGTTACTTCATTCACACGTATTATATGAGTTACGCAGTCTCTGCTAAGCAAGACTCACAATCCAAGCTACAATGCTATCTAATAGGGATAAGGGGAAAGATTAATAATTCTGTCCCAACCAGAGTCAAGGAGAGTTTCTACAGGTGATGTTGAAACTCATTCAGTGACCAGAGCCAGTAATTAAGATGATTAATGATAATCATCAGGATTTAATAATTCAGAGCTAAGTGTTAAGCAATGGTTTAAGACAAAGCATTGGGCCAACTCTACTAGTGGTTACTTTACAAAGTGAATGTCAAATCTTACACCCTGGCACTTGTATTTCACATGATCTAATGAGTGTAATTCAATGAAAGCCATTGAATCCCCTCCACAGTGGCTGCAGGGGCATTTTTTCATTGAGGACTGTCAGCATTGCTTCCCAGTAAAATAGAGTAACCTGAGCGAGGTTAGCCTAAGTGTTCTCCCATTTATTTAAGTGCCCTCAGAATAAAAAGAGAAGGAAAATCTTGAAAATTTTTGATACAATTTTTTTCTTTCTAAAAACAGCAGTGCTATAGATGTGAGGGGTTTTGTTTTAAGTAGCTCTTCTGATCTAAACATCATGGGTATCCTTTGTTTATGCTTGGCATTACATAAACACGGATACTACAAAATGCCAATTTACCATTCCTTCGTGACTATCTTCTTGTCCCCTAGGAAATAATAATGGTAGGCCCAGAAATGAGCAGATGAATAAAACCAGACTTGGGATCATCATTAGGTGTCTCTGGAGTTGAGAAATTCATGGAAACACACTATTAGTATAAAATGCAACTGTGAAATAGGACACAGAACAGACTTGATTTGTGCTGAAAGGAGAAAGAGAAAATACGATCTGTACCTTCAGGGTATTTGCAATCCCTTAAGGGGAATCACACAAAGTGCTGATGGTCAAGGTAAGAATTGGCCACCCACAAAGTCATAGAGGTTCTACCTCATAGAAGGACAGGACACATCTAAGAGTTATGGTTTAGACCTGAAACATCTCCCAAAGTTCTCATATGTTTGGAAAGTGGGTCATGGAGTGCTATTCTCATCACTGATGAGTCAGTTAAGTAGTTGAATGTGCTATTAGGAGGTGGGGTCTGGGTGAAAGAGGTAGATCACTGGAAGGTGGCCTGGGCAAGTGTGTTTTTATAAACTGCTCTTCCCTGTTCTGCTTCCTGGATGCAATGTGGTGAACAGTTTCCCTCCACCAACCTATCTACCCTGCTGTTTCTGGCTTGGACCCAGTTAACCATGGACTGAACCCACTGAAAGTATGAGCCAAAATAAACCTCTCCTCCTTTACATTGTGAATTTTGAGTATTTGTCTTACTCACAGTCAAATAACTAAGGCATGAGCTCAGGTAGGGAAGGGTAAGAAATCCACTATTTAAAAAATTATACCCAGGCTCAGAATGTAGTTCATTGGTAAAGCATCTGCCAGGCAAGCACAAGGTCCTGAGTTTCATCTCTGATATCACACACACACACACACACACACACACACATGCCACAGCCCAGGAGAATTAATAACTAAACTGCAATTTATAGACAATTCTTGCTCATGCAAGTCCCTGCAGAAACAACATCTACAACCACTGTATCTGTATTAGCTCAGCACTGGAGTGTTCTACATCACTCTGGCCATTGTCCTGTATGTGCCAGATATTTGAACATCATGAACAGCCCAGGGGACCAAAGAGGCCCAACCTAACAACCACATCTCAGTCTCTTTGTCTCTCTCATAGTTTCTCTTTCCCTATCTCTTCTACACTATTCTTTTTAAGAAAGAAAGAAAGAAAGAAAGAAAGAAAGAAAGAAAGAAAGAAAGAAAGAAAGAAAGAAAGAAAGAAAGAAAGAAGAGAGGGAGAAAGAAAGAAAGAAAGAAGAGAGAGAGAAGGGAGGGAGGGAGGGAGGGGAGAGGGAGCAAAATATAGAAATTGCCTGGCATTATGGTACATACCTGTTCAGCACTTGGGTGGCTTAGGCACAAAGATCATGAATTTGAGGCCAACCTGGCCAACTTAGCAAAAAACCTATCTAAAACAAAAATAAAAATAAACAGAGAACAGAACAATAAAAAACAACTATACACCTGAGTTTTGCCATCCCACTTTAAGATAGCAATGAAGAGTAAAAATATCTTTCAGTCCCCCAGATGGTCAGGAACCATGTTCAGACTTTGTTTTTATGTTTCATTCTGTTGAAGCAAGGTGCAGACAGTAAGGAAAGAAGGTATACTGATAAGTCAAGCCAATGTTGGAATAAAATTCTAGTATTCTGCATATGTCCAACCATAAACTTTCATCTTTCTCAGGTTCTGACTCACCAAAACGTTGCAGTAATTAAGATTTGTAGCAGCAAAAACCACATTGCCAGGCCACAGATTCCACCACTTTGAGAGTGGCATATTATTCTTGTTACAGACAAAAGAGTATGCAATTTCCTGTTGACCAGCTCTGAGTGCAGTATTTACTAGAGGTTGAGATGGAGTAAACATGGCTCCTGTCCTTTAGTAAGAGTCAAGTGTCTCTTAAGTGCTATGTGTTGGACTGTACTGAGGAAGGTCCTCACATTCTCCCATCTGACTGTCATAAGCTTCTACTATTAACCCATTTCATAGATAACTGAGGAGCAAACACTTGTTTCAGATCACAGAACTGGTAAAACAGGAGAACTGGATTATTTGACTTCAAAAGCTCAGGTTCAACTGCTTCTAACTACTCGATACAAATTTCAAAAGTCAAAGACTTCTAAATCAGTGGTAATTCCCCAAATCCTTCCTCTCTCATGCTGGCAGAGCCTCAGTTTAGAGAGTGCAGATGTAAGATAACAGAACCTGACATTCACAAAATTAATTTTTAAAAGAACAATTGCTTCCTTCAGAGACAATATTACTTTATATTAAACTTCATTTTTAATGCTCTTTCATGATTCTTTAAAATAATCAAAATGTTCCAACCAGGATGTCAAAACGATGAAGGAATATCTTAAAATAAATTCCCATCTTTATCCCCTGATAATAAAGTTGAATTATAAATCCCTTTTAACAAGTCTAGTCAGTAGAACAATTTCCTTCATTTCAATCATTTTTGATATTTTCTCTCCTTTTAATCATCCCTTCACTAAAATTTGAGTGTTTGCAATAGTCTGGACAAAAGAAGAGAATATAACAAGAATACTGTCATCCCTAGATGCAAGAAGTGATTATCCTTTTTTCCTTTTTAAAGAGTCTTGAGGTTCATTTCTTAATTTTCCTCTACAACTTCAGTTTCACAACTTTTCAGTAAAACACAAAGATCACTAAAGGAGATCACTACATAAGAGGGTGGCTGCAAGTATGGCCAAAATCTCACGCCGTGGGCGGTCTTCCTCTGAGGTCAAGTCCAAAATGGCCAGCAGTGGGCAGCAGACGGTGAAGGATTAGTACCCACCTTCTCCACGGGAAGTCTCTTGTGTTTGCATCCTGAGGTCTGCTGCCAATTAGAAGTGAAAGAACAGGTGACTGACTAGAAAGATGAGTTTCATAAACAGTCACAGATTTTAGAAAGGGCCTAGGGACAATCAGGATGCACCTGGAATCTAGTCCTTACTAACTGCGCCAGACGTATTTTTCTGTAAAAGGAGTGGAGTGTGTGTCCAAAGGTCCTAAAAGACTGTCCAAAACCACCTCTTGTGATGGGACTTAACTTTGTTATGAACAAAATTCTTTTGTCTTTCTGAAACAGTGGGTTATAAATGGGCATTTCTGAAGGACTTTTGAGCTGGAAACTGTGCATGTGAGTACATGGAGAGGGTTTGGGACTCTGCTCCCTCAAAGCAGAGCATCTGAGTTACTCTCTGTGCCAGTTTTTCATTTAAAAAAAAAAAGACTTTAAAATACTTCTCCAGTTGATTAGCATGAGACAATAAATACAAGAGAAGAGTGGCATGGACTGCATGGCTGAGTCCTTTGGAAGTTCTCAGGTGCTGTATAAAGGTATCAGCAGGTGGGGGGGGACTTCAGGGAAGTAATTAGGCCGTGAGGGTGGGGTCATCATAACAGCATGGTGCCCGTGTGAGAAAAGTGAATGCTCCAGCATTCTTTTTTCTCTCTCCTCTTGCAATAAGTGGTTATCTGCAAACAAAAACAAGGCCCTCCCTGGGAAGAGCCAGAACCTTAATATGGACTTCCCAGCTCCAGAACTGTGAGAAATAAGTTTTCCTCATTCAAGCCATGGAACCTAGTGTTTTGTTACTGCACCACAAGCTGATTAAGCTACAGAGTAACTCCAAACCTGAATATAATCAAGTTTTGCTGCCCAAACCAGAGTGACTACTACTGTTCATTTTAAGATGTTCACCTTTTACATAATCTTTAGGCAAGCAGCTTGTGGTAGTTTCATCCCAAAGGAAATGATGTCATACACTTCTTAATAAAAGTGGGAATAAAACGTGGACCAGAGGTCTATGAAAACTAATCACCTATATAATAGGTGAACACAGCCAAGTGAGGCCTAAATCTCTCTCTACCCTACTCATGCCCAGGTTGTGAAAGTAACACAGGGCTTTTCTTCACTGGTAAAATTCAAATGTTAAGCAGAGATTTATTTATGGAAACTCTTGGAGATGGAGGCTATCAGTAAATACTTCTTACGATTTTTTGAAGCTATTGGAATGAAAGATGCGGCTGCTGATGTTAGGCCAATGGAGGCAACAAGAGCTTTTGCCTGGGGTTGGAGTGGGGAGTGAGTTACAACAAAACCCATCAAAGCAATTCTAAAATTTCAGGTTTGGTGGGAGAAAAAACTGAGCAAACAGAAGTTGAGACAGGCAAATATTTAAATTAATTCTGGGGACGGGATTTCTTTCAGAACCTTTTTCCTAAAATAGACGCTACTGCCCCCTAGAGGCCATTTTGGAAATAGAACTGACTGGGAGGTGGTGGTAACGGGAGGCCACTGTTTGCATTTACTAGGTGCTGCAGAAACCCTATTGGTTAAACTCATCACGACAAAGAATAACTCAATTAGCCTGACATGGTGACATGTTTGTAACACCAGCACTCTAGGATTCTGAGGCAGGGGATTTGCAAGATGAAGCCCAACCTGGGAAACTGAATCCTTCTTTCAAAATAAAAGGGCCGGAACACACACACACAGGCCCACCTTCACAACTTTCAATTAATCTAGTTTAAACTTACGTAAATACTGTATATAGTTTCACTTTTTATACAAACAAAATTTTTAGATCAGTTTCAAAATGCTTTGGGTCTTTCAGGGATGCGATCAGTGTCCCGCACAGAGAAGGGAGCCCGCGTGGCAGGGATGATGAGCGGAGGCCAGAACTCGTCTCCCTCCACCCTCAGCCCGGCTCTGCCATGTCTGCATTAGGCTCACAGTGTGGTAATAACATGCGCCCGTGGAAAATGGCAACACCGGCGACGCTCACATCACGGAGATGGTAGGCATCCAAAACACTGCTCCGCGCACAGTAACACTGTAAGTGAAGCTATCACTGACATAGGTTTTGTCTCCAGCTTTATCAGGAATTAACCACATTTTAGGAAATCAGTCTGAGTACTGGTGTCCAGTACCGTCACTCTGGGTACCAGTACTGACCGGGCAGTGTAAGCAGGCTTGTATTGGTCTACATTTATAGCTACCAGATATGGGTACAACATACAGCTATCATGGACATGTGAACACACACATGTGTATATCCACACACATGCATGTACACACACGGTACTTATTTACAGGGGGTGATCACAGCTGTTACATTTTTAAAATTGTATTACAGTAAAAGACACATGGCCATTATGCTCCCTCAAAATACTCCATCTTAATTTGCACACACATTATATGATTCTGGCCACTTTCTGAAGAAGTTCTAGAAGTCTTCTTTCATGTCTTTACAAAGCGTGGTCAAAACTACAGTGAATGCTGCTGCCGAGTGCCACCCAACAGAAACACAGGCGTGTAAAGATATTATGGTGTGTCCTTGGCCACCTCATCCCCTGGACCCGGCGCTGTGTGACTTCTGGCTCTTCCCCACCCAGAGTCAAAATGACCATGAAAGTTCAGTAAACACTTCAAAGTGAATCGGGACACAGAGGCAACCAGAAAAGCCCAGCTAAAGACACAAGAGATTTTTCAGAACTGCTTCAGAAAGTGCCAATAATAGTGGGATAAGTCTATTTGAAGGCAGGGAATGTATGTAGAAGGAGATTCATCCCAACGTGTCTCCTGCTGTAATAATTTTTAAAACTTAAAGCACCGTATGTTTGAATGCATCTCATATATACACACTTGTTTCATTATTTCATAACCCACAATGTAATCATGCCAGAACATTTACATATTAAAATAATATTATTATAAAATTGGTACACTTTAGCCGGGCGTGGTGGCTCACGCCTGTAATCCCAGCACTCGGGAGGCAGAGACAGGAGGATTGCTGAGTTCAAGGCTTGTCTAGGCTACATAGTGAGCTCAGAGCCAGCCTGAACTACAAAGCGAGACCCTGTCTCAAAAAAAAAAAAAAAAATTGGTACTCTTCAGTTAGAACATGACACAGGTGTGACTGCTTCAAAGTAGGTTATATTATCTATTAACTTCATTTCAGATTAGTAAGAGGTTCAATGCTTTCATGTGTGAATGTCTTATCTAATTTTCATTGATATTATAAGGAGATGTTATAAAACATTATTAAAAAGTTAAGACTTGAATGGGGCTTGTAAGGCTAAAAGACCACCCTTTTATTATTTCATCCTGCACCTTCATATATTAACACATGTCTACCATGAACCTTGATTAATAGAGGGAAGCTGTTGAATGTGATCATAATGTATGTATAAAATGTACCAATAAAGTCAACTTTAAAAAATATTGAGAGAAGCAGTTTCCATTCACTTCTAAGAAATTCACATTAGCTATCATATATTTCAAAAATAGAGGTGTACAAAAATTTTATAGCAGCAATATATTTCTCAAACACAATTCAGGAGAGAATCCCAGACAAAAGTACAAATAAAAACAAAGCTATGGAGACTAACTACAAGTAGGTGACGTCAGACACCTTCCCTGACCTTCCCAAGGGGCTTTAGGAGAGGTCTGAGATGATTTGATGCTGTGTAGAGTTCAGAGTGAGTTCTGAAAACTCAACTTCAGGATACAAGTGACATTTTCTCCCAAGCAAGGGACCACCATGCCAGAGAAGACCACCAAAGGTTTTCAAATCAATAAGTAGTGGAACTACAACACAATCTAGGAGCAAAGGAAACAGAGCCACACTCAGGCACAGAGGCACCTCAGTGAATGATAAAACTGGCAGGCCTGGCTCTGCTTCCTCACCACCAGGGTCCTGGAAGCACACCTTGCCCTATCACAGATGAGGCACCCAATCAACCTTCCCTTCCAAGATCTTCTTATCCAGTCTGCACAGCACACTGGAATACACTCAAGGAATACGCTATGTTCCTGCGGCTCCCTCTGAGGCTGACAGGAAAACAGCCCCTGCAGTTCTTGTCACGCTCATATGAGTGGCTTCTGGCTCCCCTAACATCACTACAGTAGATGCATTTTACGAAGAAGTTTTACTATCTAGTGTGAATTTCTCATGGACTCAATTTCAAGCAAGTCAGCAAAGCCAACAATTCCATGGAGTGTACTCAAGCAAGGGGACACCAGCTATGCCGGGGAACAGACCCTGGAGAAATCCATTCCTATAAATTTACTTTCCATATGTTCCTTCCGCTCTTCCACTACTAATTCATAAAACCCCCAGATGCCCAAGAGCCTTTATTGTGTTTTTAACATGAGTCCCCAAACTGGGGACAAGGCTGGTCACTTGTAAATCCAAAAACAACTTCAGCACTCATTTGCCTCAGACTTGTGAGCGGCGCAAAACAGAAATATTTCAATTACATGTGACTAAGAGTAAGAAAAATATACAACTATATTTAAAACATTTAAATTAACAAGATAGTACTTTTCCTTCTAATAAAATATCATACATTCGGTTTAAACAAGAGTTAATAGTCAGATGCACTTTTTCAAAATACCCGAAGCTAATTGAAAGTTAGTGACCACAAGGCTTTCCAAGATATTTCTAATTAGCAAAACATGACCAATTTTGAAGAACTGTGGATTCCTTCCAGAAGGCAGATATCAAACAGGTCAAAAATGCAAACTGATGTATCTCTCACAAACCTAAATCCTGCTGCTTTAGCTTTTCTGAATGATACTTTGGCTTTCAGCAAATCTTATAGCTTCTCTTCCCTTAACGACAATAATATATAAGGACCACGACAATTCCTCTCACGAGTAAGCACACACTTCTTTGTATGTCACAAGCCCATCCACATGTGCTCATGTCCTTCTGTACGACTCATGACCGAGGCTGAGTTTGCTACCAGCAGGGGACTGAGGAGATGTAACAAATCTACAAGGCCCTCTGCTCCGAGCGCCGTCTCATGTCTTTTCAAAGTCAAAGCCACTGTATTTACAAATCATGGTGTATATGCTTTAAAAACCTAAAAAAGAAAAATCTCTTAACTGCCTTTTTCAGGGAGGAAGTGGACCACAAGCCAACACACCTGGCTGACAACAGCCATCAGTCTGAGTCCCCTCACCCAGAAAATGATTACAGCAGGTTTGGCTGGCCTCCAACAAGGACCACAGCGCGCCTGGCCACCCCGGTATGGGGGTGCCTCCATGTCCCGTGTGGAAGGGGTCAGCCCGTGTCGCGTCCTCCTGCCTCCAAGGGCCGCCTGAAGATCCCCCGATCTGCAGCCCTCCATCACTTCCCAAGTCCAAGAAGGGCAGCATACACCTCTCTAGGAAACAGGAAGGAAGCGCTGCAGGTCACACCGACCCCGCGCGATCCCCGCGGGGAAGGGGTCTCCGGACAAGGCACTTGGGAGCCAGCACCGTGCGCGCCTCAGTGAGTCAACAGCTTCAGGCGCGTGAGCCAGCTGACCAGCAGGGACGGCTCCGCCGAGGCCGCCTTCTTCTTGGTCCCCTCCTCGGGGAACGGGATGGTGGCGCTGCTGTGCAGGTCCGCGTTGATGTAGCATCTGCTCCCACGGATGTAGTCTGCGCCGCGCACCAGTTGCCGCTCCATGGCGGGCCGGGAGAACCTGTACCCGGCCGAGGCGCTCTCTTCGATGATCGGTGGGATCCGCTCATTACTGAAGAACCGGCAAAGCGCGTCCTCCCCTGTGTCCGGACAAAGCCCACCAGTGGGTCAAAACAGCAGTCAGGCACCAAGGTCACAAGCATGCGTGTGGCACCCCGCTCGCCCTCTAGTGTGTGGAAACCAGAAGAGGTCTGCTGGGACTCGGGCTGCTTCCTCACCTCAGAGGTAACAGAAACGTCCAGCAGACCCGGAGAACCTATACTTCTTTACCAATGGAAGAATTTTCCTAATTAACGTAAAATAAAAAACCAGCCAGGAATGGTGGCTCACGCCTGTCATCCCAGCACTCGGGAGACAGAAACAGGAGGATTGTTGAGTTCGAGGCTTGCCTGGGCTACATAGTGAGCTCAGGGCCAGCCTGAACTACAAAGCGAGACCCTGTCTCAAAATAAATGAATGAATGAATGGATGGATGGATGGATGGCTAGATAGATAGATATAGACAGACAGACAGACACAGACAGACAGACAGACAGACAGACAGACAGACAGACAGACAGACAGACAGACAGACAGATAGATAGATAGATAGATAGATAGATAGATAGATAGATAAAAAACCAAAGAAACTGCCTTGTGGTGTGATGCATGCCTATAATCCCAGCCCTGTGGGTGACTGAGGCAGGAGAATCACAAATTTGAGCCCAAATTTGGGCAACTTACTTAGGAAAAACCTGTCTAAAAAATGTGAAAGAGAGCCGGGAAATGCAGCTCAGTGTGAAAGCCCTGGGTTCAATCCTCAGCACAGGAACAAAGAACAAAACCTCCAAAGACAGACAGAACAAGGATGGTTCTAACACTCCTTCCTCCAGCTGCTCTTCCTCAATGTTGCGCAGCCCCAGGGCGGTGCTTCTGGTCCCGGATCTCGCCCAGGAACACTCGGGAAGATAGGATGCCCTCGGCTGGAGGCCAGAGAGTCAAAGATTATAATGTCCTGCACTCTGGGGACATTCCTGGGGAGAAAGGCTTTAAATGGCCGCTGACCTGCTGGGAAGAGGCTGCCACTTACAAGCTGAACAGAAATGTAAAACGCAAGGCACATTGGTAACATGCGGCCATCCTTAGAAAGCCCACCCCCAAAATGTGCATACTGAAATGTTATTCGTAACAGTGAAAAGCCACAGAAATAACCTCCCAGCAACAGCAAACTGAGTATGTGCTCCAGCCAAGACATGCAACACTAATGCAGCTACTTTAAGAAATTACTTGTTCTAGATAATATGCACATTACACAGTGTTACCGAACATCTACTTCTTCCACTTTCCATGTTTTTTTTTTTCAGTGTGTAATGTATAAATATAGGAACTGGAAAATACACAAAACATTCCCTGTGATTGTTCCTAGGTTTCAGAAGCAGATTTCAGTCGAGTTTTGTTTTGTTTTGGGGTTTTGTTTTTTTTGTTTTTGCCTTACTGTGAAATAAATTCAAGGGCTTCATCTTAAGCTACATTCCCACCCACCACCTTTTAAATTTTGAAATCCTGTCTCACTAAGCTACCAGGCCAAGCTTGAACTTGTGATCCTTCTACGTCTGCCTCCTACACTGCTGAGATTATAATATATGGCACCATACTTGACCTAAGTTTTTATTTTCTCATGTCTTCCAGATGTTTATTAATGTACATGTTTTGCTTCTGTAATCAGAAGGGAAAAGTCACTTTTCAAAAGTGCCCGTTGTCAAAAAGCTGGATATTGCATGAGGGGATTTATATGAAATTTCCAGAGTAGGCCAGTCTATGGACACAAAGTAGATCAGTGAGTGTCAGAGGCCGGGGAGGCTGGAATCGTGGGTGCCTTGCTAACAGGGATAATGAAAATGTTTTGAGGTGATGAAAATGTTCTGGAATTAGATTGTGGTGACTGAAGCACACCTCTGAATATACTGACAACCACTAGTGGTAACATTACAAAAAAGCCAACTTTATGCTATATGAGTTATATCCCCAAAACACTGCTATTCTTTTAACATGGCCATATGCAGATAAATACCTTCAATTCTGTAGTAAGAAATGCAGGAGAAGGACTAGAGGGACAAGTACTTTTCCCATTTTCCACATTCACCCTCCCCGACTCCTCTATCCCACCGCTCAATATATAAAGAAAGAAATCCACACTCATACGAAAGGCAGTGAAGATGCTGCCATCTCTAAATCTAAACAAAGCACAGCCCTGCCACCTGCTGACTGCTGCACAGACTCTCCTGAGTGCACGGAGGGGACTGTGGAGCACAGATTGGCATCTTGTCCCTCTGCCGTGTTAGCACAATCCAGCTGACACAGGTACTCAGGTGAAACTTCACTATGTGCCTAACAGATGTCAGGGATCAGCTCCTGGGAAGGTGAGGCCTCCAGAACGTTCTTCTGCTTTCACTTACTACCTAAGAGTTACTGGACTTTAGCTTTGCATCTGCTCTTTGCTTCAGTGTTGCAGAGGTGAGGTTATAATGTCCTGCCACGATAATCAAATGAAATCTGACCAAAGAAGAACTGCCCTTAAGCATTTCCCTCTAGTAACTTTGATTACGGGGTGAAGGAAACACAAATTTCTTTCAAATAGTAATTACTCAACTACTACTTATTCTCTAACCCAAGAAAGATTGGGGAGAAAAAAAATGTGTGTCTGCTCATCAGAAATTAAACAGACTCTTACTAACAAGAGTCATAAAATTTAGAATGACAGTATTCAATGAATAATTTATTTCTGCTTGTTTAAAAATTGGGCTATTTATATCTACAACCTTTTTAAAGCCTATAATGTTCATTAGAAGATTTACAAGCAATAACTATCTATGATTATGAAATTTTGCCATTCTAGAAATACATAGAATCTTAGATCTCCTTAGTAGGCCTAATCTAACACATGATGAATGGCATCAGAAAAGCTATATTCTCGCTCTACTTAGTGTATACTCGTTTAGGAGCAGAGTAGAGCTGTGGAGCTGGGTCTTCTGACTTTGTCTGATGCTTTTTGGTCAGCTTAGATGACAACATACCTTTTCTCCCATGACCTCGAGGTCTGGCAAAAGGGTCCACAATCCCCATCCAGTTACTGTCCGCAGGCATGGACAGAGGTCGAGGCCGGCCTGCAGAGGGATGAGGAGGAAGGTAATGAAATTAGCAAGCAAGGAGACTTTATACAATCTTTTCTTTTATTTATAACTCAGATCTTACACTAACTAACTCACTTATGTAGAAGCAATAACAACTCTTAAAATAAGGAAAGTATTTTAAAGCACCATGTTTCCACAGCAAGCAGTGAGGACAGAGGCATGCCAAAGCTGAGCCTCAGCATCATCAAAACCAGGCCCTGAAAGTTAAATCTGTAATGTGAGCTCACCCAGCTGGGGTTTGATGCCAGGCAGAGTAATGACTCAACAAGGCTTTGCTTCAGAGAGATGAATAAAGGTCTCATACTTAGAATTTCATTGCGGTTTATGTTTTCCTCGGATTACCCTCAACGTCTGCCAAATTCGCCCATCACTTCCAAGTAAGGAGTGGGAAAGAGAAGTAAAAGGAAACAGCAGAACAAGATAAACACTCGGGAACATACCGTAAGATGGTGTTTTCTCTCTCATTTTTGTGGGTAGAACGTTGGTTTCCACTGAATACCCAGGCAACTGATCAGAATCTGCAATGGTAAATCTTCGTCTTCGGCTCTCTTGATCCAAGAAGGAATTTGGGGACTCTGAACCCTTAGGCCTAGCCAGTGGCTGTTTACACTTACTGAATCCTCCATAAACAGAACTCCCATTGTCATCCCTGCATAACAATGTGTAATAATTATATTGCTCATACCCATTCTGCCCTACTGAACAATGCTAGGAACCCCCCCCCCCGCGCCCATCTTTAACACACACAACATTCAGCTCCTTTCCCAATGAAGGAAAAGCACGACTTTATTCAAATCCAGTTACCACTAAATTACATACAGACCCTCTGAGTAAAGAACAAACACCATCACTGTATTAAACAAAGGAAAGCAGCATTTCCCACATACATCTCAATAGTCTATATATGCCTTGGGAAAGTTATAGCTCTCATTTTTCTTTGTTTAAGGCTATAACTGAAGCTCCCATTTGCAACAGAAATCAGAAGTTGAGGTGTGCGCTACTGAAATGTTTTCCTCAAGCCAAAATAGTATCTTTCCCAAGATCCAGTAAAGAAGACTCTTGATGCATAATGAAGTTGTTGGATTTGAAAATTATGCCAACCATACAAAGGGCCTTTTTTACTAATCAATGGAGAGCAACTATTGCTGAATTCAATAAAGGAACTGGATCACTGATTACATCCTAATTCTACCTAAATGTCAGTTTGTAATAAAACACAGTATTTGCTGAATCCAACCAGATGATTTTCTGTTTTGTTCTGTTGCTTTGTTTTTTGCATTGAGAAAATCCGTTTAGGTAATCACCACACCACCACTGGACAAAACCCAGAATGAAGTGAGTCTAAAGCATTGCTCTGACCAGCTTTGCTTGTGTCTGGCCGTCCCAGGTGCACAGTCTGCCTACCCCTCCCACCCAAGAATCTATCACTTTTTCCACTCTGAAACCTAGCATCTAACTTCCTCATTCATAAACCTTCCATGACTCACTACTCCTTTCTCTGTGATCCACTTGCATTTTTATTACTCAGAGAATATCCTTCATTAGTGTACGTGAGTACACAAGTACGTCAGATAGGTAAAACGTCCCCTCCCTTTGTCCTTTTCCTTCACTGTTTCTGTGACCCACTCACAGGCCCAGAGAAGAATATTTAAGGCCACAGAGTCTCCCCAACGCTAGGCATGTGATCTCCCACTGAGCCACATCCCCAGCACCCCCTCCAGTTTCTGATGCAACAACCCGCACCTTGGCTGTCGGCAAAACGCTGTGCTGTGTGTGTGGCCAGGGACTATCCTGTGGCCAGCAACCCCTTCGGATCTGTGACCACCTGTTTCTGGCCTCTGGCTCCAGGGCAGAGGGCTGTCTATAGCCGGAATGCCCCAAACACATGAGGGAAATCCTCCGCACGCTCTCACACAAAACCTTTGGTCAGAATCGCAAAGGAAACAAATACCTCAGCTGAATAAAAATAAATCTATGGAGCCGGGCGTGGTGGCTCACACCTGTAATCCCAGCACTCGGGAGGCAGAGGCAGGAGGATTGCTGAGTTCGAGGCTTGCCTGGGCTACATAGTGAGCTCAGGGCCAGCAAGAACTACAAAGCGAGACCCTGTCTCAAAAAAAAAACAAATTTAAAAAATTAAAAATAAAATAAATCTATGGAAAACCACAATGTGAAGAAAAATGCCACTACAAAAAAATGCAGCCTGAACTCTGCCTTGTGAAATATAGTATAAGTATGCATTTCTCAATTTATTATTAAATAAATGAATGAGACAATGGCAGGTTTCGGGGAGTCAGGCCTGTCTTGTGTCTGTTCATTGAGCACTATAGGCTGAGGAAATGATCAGATCCTCTGGTCTCAGCATGTAATATGTGAGTTGATATAAATAAGCCTGGAGTATCCCTAAATCAGCACCTAATCTCCCCTACACCACCCAGTATGACACCCTCCGTACACCGTGTCACGGTGGCCATGAAGAAAGCATCTGTGTATAAGATGTCATACCCCACGCACAGACACAGGCATGTTCACAGACCATGCTACCTTCACATGGTTTGGTAAAAGTGTCATGAAGATACCTTTCCCAGTGAAATCAAGCTACCATGTTCATGATTCCACACGAACTTTTAATGCACTTAGTGAAACATAAGCTGCAGAGACCTCCAAACAGCCCCTTCCAGATCCCAAAAGGAACATACTTTTGTCAATTTTTCAGAAGAAAAATATTTTGGCATTCTTTTCTTAAAGGCCCCTCTCCAGTAAACTGCATCACCCCGTGTAACACAGGGCGCCCTGGCTCCTGTGCTGCAGGACTAATTGTCCTCCCAGACATGCCTGATCGCACTGAGGTTCAGCAACCTCCTCCCTTACACAGAGGGGCTCCTCACACCACCACTCAGGATGCGCATGCACAGGCAGGGCACGCACCAAGATGAAAAGAATGACATACCGGGGAGAGTAGGGGACCGTGGGTGGAGGAGGAATGTACAGGTCCAGGATGGCCGGCTTCTCCTTCTTCAGGGAGGCATCCATGGTGCTCTCGGGAGACTGGGTTGTCGTGGGTGGGGACGAAGTCTGCAACAGGACCGCACAGAGAGCAAAGAGTGGAGGTCAGTGCAGATATGGCCCCAAGCGAACCTTCCCCTCCGCAGATCCAAGGCCAGCACCCAGCGCAAGCAGAGCCTTGAGTCGTCCATCTGTTGGAGCAAAGGACGGCAGGCTTGGCACTCCGCCTGGTGTGACCGCAGCCAGTGACTCAACTCCCCTGTGTCTCATCTTCAAAATGGCAATTGATGGAAAGAAGTATAGTACTCAGGGGAGAAGCTCTGAAAGTTAAGTGAGACTATGAAGGTCCCAGGATACCACTTGTCACTTAGACAAGTACACAACCTTGTATGGCATTGAACTTAGTAATGAACACACAAAGACACATACAGTGTATAGACTCAAAAATACAAGTTAATAAAAACATTTTAAATTCATGCAACTTAATTTTAGGTAAGGTTAATGGTCTCAAAGGACCTGTTTTTTTAAATCTTGTATGAGACTTTCAATCTCGCCCTTGTGCAGCTGAACAACAGCAATGATGAAAACTCTTTTCTGAGTGGTGAAAGGCCAGCAAGGAAGTCTCAGGAGCATCCAGCAAAGCCCAGTGGGAACTGGGCACCCAGGCTGTGACAGAGGCTCCCACCACAGGGGACTGTGAGTGGCCTTCTAAGGACTGGAAGTAGAGCCAGCTTCAAAAAAGCCACAAGCAGCTCTGTGACACTCACAGAGCGGCATGGAGATGGGGCTCGGGCTTCAGTTTCCTCTAGCAGAATCCCCACGTCTTGGCTCTCAGCCACTAGCATGGAACCTGCCAGTGCTACTCCAGATGGAATGAGGACCGTCTCTGTACAACAACCTTGGACCGTATCTAAAAACACAGGCCCAGGCCCAGGCATTTAGCTTAGCTGCACCATGGCTGCCTGGCAAGTGCAAGGTCCTGAGTTTGATCCCTGGTACTTAAATGAATTAACTAATTTAAATAAAACATAGGGTCAGGATCCAGACCTTCAGAACTTCAAAAGAATAAGTGAACTGGAGTATTCCTTCAGCCATTCCCTAAAAACTCCCACACTGACGACCACTTTTGCATCAGCAACCTTCATTTACTAGGACTGTGGCACAAAAACTTCTAAGACCGAGTGTCCTTTCTGTGACAGGACGACACTACGAATACTGAAAAGAATGAAACAGCTCCATTCCAAGAGTGGTACACACCTAGGCTTGGAAGAAGGACACAAAGAGAGAAGTCAGGGTCAAGGGTCGGACAAGTCTATGGTCTCTGTCTAACAGTGTCGTATTTGGAAAATATCCCAGATGCTTTGTGAGAACACAGTGCAAGGACGTCTGTAGCAGTCACTTCCCGGGTCAGACACAGCACGGGGCACCTGTGTCTCTCCCTGTCACCTCTTCCCTCAACGGCACGACTTGGCGGGAAGGTGGGCAAAACCAGAAAGCAGAAAGTAGAAAAGCATCTCTTCTAAAGTGAACTTCAGGGGTCAAGGGACAAACCATCCCGTATGCAAACATAATTTTCTCTTCTGCTCTGAACATACCCAGGTAGGTTCTCCTTTGATCCTCAGACTTCATCCGACTGGAGACACCTGTCATCTCTGCCTTCCCAATGGCTCTTTCCTGACTTTCTGATTTTTATTTCCACTCAGGCTTCCCACCAATCTGGACACCTGCTTCTCACTCGCCTCGCTGGCCCTCCTCCCTGCTTCCCCCAAAGCCATCTCCAATACGATAGTGAAGCTCAGGGATTCCACGCCTGGCCAGAGGCTCACTGCCAGGAAGGGCAGGGGGGGAGCGGGGGGAGGCTGGCATTCGGCCTTCCGGGGCCCGCCCTGCAGCCATCATCACAACCACATGTGGGGCTCCTATCTGAGTCTTTGGGAGGCTTTTTCCCAGAGGCCTCTTGCATTATTAGACTTTCACCGGATTCTTCCCATTATCAACGCAGCCCCAGAGCACATAGCCTATATCTACCCAGCTTACACAACAGCTTTCCACCTTGTGTTTAGATAGTGTCTGAAGCTGAACTAAAGTTCCTATGTTGAAGTCCTAACCCCAGCATCTCGGAAGGGAGCTGCATTCCAAGATTAGGTCTTTAAAGAGGTTAAAATAAGGTCACTAAAATGCTAGGCTTGGTGGATCAAGTCTGCAATCCCAGCACTAGGGAGGCAGAGGCAGGAGGATTGGTGAATTGGAGGTTTGTCTGGGCTACACAGTGAGCTCAGAGCCAGCCTGAACTACAAAGCGAGACCCTGTCTCAAAAAAAAAGAATAGGGGATAGGAGCCAGCGACTTGCTCAGTGGTGCTGCGCCGGCCTGGCAAGCACAAGGTCCTGAGATGATTTCTGGTCCCTCCCGCCTACAAAAAGAATAGGAGATTAGGACACAGACACACAGAGAAGACCAGAGGGAGACAGAAGGGCAGCTCTCCTGAAGCTAAGGACCAATGACTCAGCCCTGCCAACTCCTTGACTTGGGACTTTATATTTACTTTTTCACTGCTGTTTTTTGTTGTGTTTCGTTTTTTTTGTTTTTTGGGGTTTTTTTGGGTTTTTTGAGACAGGGTCTCACTATGTAGCTCAGGCTGGCCTTAAACTCACTATATAGCTAAGATGGCCTCAAACTCCCCTCCTCCTCTGTCAGCCTTCCAAGTGCTGGGATTACAGGTGTGAGCTACCACACCTGGCTTGACTTTGGACTTCAACCCCTCAGTCTATGATACTGTGTTATGGTGACCCTTGAAAAGCACACAGATGCTAGTGTAAAAACAGATGTCCACTTGCTCCCTATGGGATAAAGTCTACACCGCTGACTATGGCACGCAGTACCTGCCGCTACACCGCCTCAGTGAACCAGCCACTTTATCTGCACTTCTGGCTCCAGGGAGCCTATGTACTTATTCCCTGTGGTAGGAGCCTGGAGCCTACCCAGAGCCCCTTTATCTATCGCAACTACCCTAAATGCCATCACTGTTGCTACGGAAGGCTCAGAGGTATCTCTTCTCCAGGGCATAGTGACCCTCTGACATATGCCTCCCACAAGTGGGGCTACCAAGGCTAGCAGCCTGGCTAGCAGACTGGCTCCATCAGGACCCTCAGGACAACTAAATGAGGCTAGATTTGGCCTCAGACAGCATCCTCACTGTCTGCCCTACCCCCTCTCTTCCACCTGCCTTTCTCATCAATTTACTTAAAAGACACCCTTACAAACCACTTCTTGGGAAACCTCCCCTGAGACACCACCCCTCCCTATGGTACATCCACATCATGTGGGGTGAGTGTTTAAAGAACGGTGTTCTTCACAGTACAAATGCTCACCTGTCTGTGTAGATTCCACCCACCCTTCCAGGCTACCAGCACCCTATTTCCTTGGGAAGAGAGGCCTCACCCACACAGCCCATATTATCTCTCCACATGGGAGCACACCACTTCCTGTGAATAGATTGGCCCACAGAACAAACATGCACAAAGCACCGCACAGTGACCCATGGTGAGCTACACACCTGGGATGAGACTTAAAACCACTTAAATTTCAATAGAACTAAAATTTTAGTCTGAGCGATACAAACAAGAGCAGCTGAGAAGTGATCAATACGCTGAGTTGTGGGGAGTTAACTTGTAGGCTACAGTCCCTGCAGTATAAGCAATGAAAGCTAAACAGACAACAGCAATCACATCAAACTCAAAAGCTTCTACATGGCAAAGCACACTGAATAAGAAGAGAGAAAAGACAACCTACATCATGGAGGAAATACTTGCAAACCACATATCTGATGAGGATTTAACATCCAAAATATAGAAGGAACTCAGTTCAACGGCAAGAAAACAAATAGACCAATTTTTTTTTTTTTTTGAGACAGGGTCTCGCTTTGTAGTTCAGGCTGACCCTGAGCTCACTATGTAGCCCAGGCAAGCCTCGAACTCAGCAATCCTCCTGCCTCTGCCTCCCAAGTGCTGGGATGACAGGAATGAGCCACCACGCCCAGCACTAAATAGACCAATTTTAAAATGAGGAAAAGTCCTAAACAGACACTTCAAGTAGACCAATTTTTAAAATGAGGGAAAGACCTAAATAGACATTTTTTAAATCAGACATATACAGTGTTCAAAAGGTGGATGAGAAAAAGCTCAACATCACCAATCATGAGGAAAATGGAAATCCAATCTACAAGGAGATATCACCACAAACCTGCCACGGTGGCAAATAAAAAAGAAAGATAAGATGTTGGTAAGGAACAAATAAAAGGAAACTCAGGTACCCTGTTAGTAGGAATGTAAATCAGTGTCTCCACTACAAAAAATAGTATTTAGGAGTCTCGAAAAATTTAAAATGGAATGGCCATGTGATGCAGCAACCACACCACTAGGTACATTTCCAAAGGATATGAAATCAAGATGTCAGAGACATCTGTACATCCCTATTGATGGCAGTGTTCTTCCCGAGCAACAAAACATGGAATCAGCCTATGGGTCCACCAAAAGATAAGTAAATGAATGAGAAAATGTAATATATACTCATACTGGAGCACTGTTTCACCTTAGAAAAGGAGGAAGTCCTATCACTTCTGACAATGTGGATGCATGTGGTGAATATTTTGTTGGGCAAGCAAAGTGAGACATGGAAAAGAAAATACTGCATATCTCACTGATATGTGGAATTTAAAAGAAGTCAAACTTCCAGACGCACAGAGTAGAGTGGTGGTTTTTGTCAACTCAGAGGAAGAAGACTGAAAAGATGTTGGTTGAAAGACAAAATTTCAGTTAGCCACAAGAAGTGAGTTTAAAAGTTCTATTGTACAATATAGCGCTTGTTTAGTAACAACATATTAGGTGTTTGAACATCATAGGGAAAGTAGATATTAAGTACTATGACCAGAGATAAATGTATGTGCAATAGGGCATATTTTAACTTGAGTTAGCCAATTCACACTGTATTATTTATTTTAAAATATGATAACCATATGTGTGTGTGTGTGTGAAAACTAAATGAATATAAATATAGCATATAAATTTTAGAAAATTAAAACCATGCTCACTTATTTGAAAAGTGACTTTAATGTGTCTCTCTTGTGCTTCCCTCTACTCTGTGCTACTTCACCTCCATGCTTCCTGCACTGAACTTTGGATATATTTACAGTACTCTACATCACCAACTATTACTACAATGATGGCCCAAAACTACCACACCTTCCAGGTGAAGATATATAATAAAATCACAGGCAATTACAGATAAATTATAATCTCATTTTGATAAAATAGCCTTCAAATGTCATCACTTCACCTTCTTGGCTTAGGAAGTAATACCGAGGATCGATGGTATAGTAGGAGAGGTGGCCAGTGAGCCTCACAAGCTGTGTAGGTATAATTAAGAAGTCCATGTTGGGCTGGGGATTTAGCTCAGTGGCAAAGTGCCTGCCTGGTAAGCGAGAGGTCCTAAGTTTGATCCCCAGTACCACAAAAAAAAAAAAAAAGAAAGAAAAAAAAAATGAAGTCTATGTAACATTCAAAGAGAATGTGAAAATAATAATAAGTCACAGATGGCTTGTCATTTATTATCACCAGAGACAGGCATAATGTCTACACCATGGTACAATATTGTTAACAGACAGCTGGTCTGAGTCTCATCCAATTTCCACTCTTTGAATCTGAAAAAAAGAAGTGAGCAGTATATACAGAAGTAGTAAAAAAGGCAGAGAAGTATTAAAGGAAAATCACATTCCACAAGTTAGGATCAGACACACAGGAAGAGTGACAGGCAGCCCCATCTGCTCCAGGCTTTGAGATATAGTTCTTATTGGGGTCTTTCTAAGCTCTTGGAGTCTAGGGTGACACCTTTCAATTAATTTAATTTAGGGTGACACCTTTTAATTAATTGAAAGTCTTCACCCTCATGGCATAAGAGAACATTTTATATAAGCCTGGCCTGAACCAGTATGGACAACAGAGCCCATGGAGTTGCGGGGGTGGTGGGGTTCCCAACTGCAAGGGGAATGACACTGTAATGACCATGGAGTTCCTCAGTCTCTCTGAAGCAACAGTACATGCTCCTCAGGTTCACACAAGAGGTCAAGGAACTATGATAAAGGTAGGAGCAGCTTCTCAGGCTCATGTCAGGTTGTCAAGGAAACTCGGAGAGAATAAGATGCTCTTCTACTGCCCCAGAGCCAGGAGGCCTATGGTCTGCTGTGAGCTGTGGCGGGATGTCACCCACACCATCTCCTATCTCCACAAGGCTCTCCACTGGACAGGCCACATCCCCCACCCTTGCCTCTGCCTTGATAAAGTGCTGCTAAGCACTCAACCCCATGCGGGCTCTCCAGGGCTGGTACTGAAACTGTGTACAGTGACGTGTGGCTGAAAGGACAGAAGCAGCCCAGGGTGGCTACTGTGCAGTGGTGGAAACACCTCTACTTGTGCATGTGTACAGGTGACCGGTGTCTATTCAGCACCCAAATGGGGCCTGGAAGATGGAGGAATTGAACATGTGTTATCTTATTCCTTCAAATAATCATCTATGGCTAGTGGGTTCTACTGTTAAGTATAGATTTAGAATCTGTATTTTCATACAAGCAGGATTTTAGAATAAGCATATACAAACCAACCACATTCATATTTTAATCTACCTTTTGCTTTTTAATGCAACAAGTCACCCCTGACCCTGTTTACAACCTGATGCTAAACAAATCCTACAAAAATGACAGGTACCTGCACAAGAGGCGGCTTCCACCGCAGGTTCTTCAGAGGGGCAGGAGTGAAGTTGAACGATCCCGTCGGCCTCTTCTTGAGCAGTAACACAACTCCAGTGGGATTCTCTCTCAGTTTCCTCACCAGGTTTTTTAGCTGCCATCCCACCTTCAGAGGGAGGAAACAAGAGTGAGGACTTGTCCGCGAACAAAGACAACTCAAACCTGTGAATTTATCTCAAGGAAATGTGAGTTGCAAGCAAATAAACAGGTAGACACAAGTTTGTCTTAGCACTTACGATGCCAGAAAATCAGAGATTTCAAACTTTAAAAATTTAAGCCAAAGGATTTCACATTTTTTTAAAAGAGGAAAAGTTAAAAGAGCCGATAAACTCACCACAGTTTGCCGATTAACCTGAATGACCTCATCACCAGCGTGAATCTTCTGAGATCTGTCTGCCGGAGACTAGATGGAATGAAACAGACTTGTTTTAGTTTTGTTAAACCTTCTATTACTTTCTGCTTCTACTGCTTCTTCTATAGACAACTAAATAAAAAATCTCTAGGAAAAAGAAGATAACATATTCATCTCCTGAGATTATGCAGTCCATGGAAACTGGCATATAAAGACCACGTTCAGCCAGGGATTAACCTCAGTAGTTCCAGTGCCTGCCTTGCAAATGCAAGGTCCTGCGTTCAATCCCCTATACCAAAAAAAAAAAAAAAAGAAGACTATGTCCACTATTTTATTAGTGTGTGTCGTACAATGTCTATTAGAACAGCTACATTTATTTGAACTATGCAGAGTCTGAACTCCCTGCTGAAATAATCAGCTGCTAAAAACCACTGGATTGTCTAAAAAATAACTCACAAATATCTCTAACAGAATTAATCACATAAATGTTGACCAACTACTTAATGTGTAAGGATTATCTTAGTAACTCTGTCATCCCTTTTCCTCATTAAATTGAAAGGTTCTCTTCCCACATCTATTATGCAAAGCTATTAAAATACCAACAGAAAACTTATCTCTTTGAAGAAGATGAATGTAATGTTTTTTTCATCTCTGGCCAAATTCAAAGTGAGTGACTGACCCTTCAGTAGCAAGACAAAGTGCAAATTTTGTTTCTCCCAAATAACACATTGCTATTGATTTACAACCACAAAATATATATAAAAGGATCTAATCCATCTGCCAACTATGTTACCCAGAGTATTCCTGTCGATACAAGCAACCCAGCACTCTTCATGTTTAAGAGCTTTCCCATAACAGAGAGAAAAGAAAGAATAAAATTTGATTTCAGAGATTTTAATTAAATATTACATAAGTCAGAGTAGTTAATTTTGTAACTTCTGTAACTGTCTGGAATCATCAAACAATTTACAGCTCTCCTAAAATAAAATAGCACCTCTGAACACAAGGAGGGGCCCAAGAACTCTACTCAAGACACACTTGCCCCATTTTCTCACTCTACTGCCAGGCAAGGCTCCACAAGAAATTAACAAGCAGCACTAAAGTGTAGAAAGGTTCTCTTTGATTTCTTCAGGCTCAAGAGCACAAGGCACAGGTACCTGTAGCAGTTACTTTAGAAAGCATTCAACTTCCCGCCATAACAGCCAGTACAACCTCACTTGCAAAGAAACAACCATACCAGCAGGGAGAGGTCTATCTAGAATCCCTTTCTCATGAGTCACTCTCTTAAAAAATGAATTTATCTCTGCTCCTTTCTGTACCTGTGTCTGACAGTTAACCCACAGTTTCCTGATCACACAGTCTGTTCTTCCTAAGCAGGGTCATTTAAAGTAAATGCCACACTATAAAAGATGGCCCCAAGGCCAAGAAGTCCCTGTTTATAGACCTACAATCCTAAACCACAGGCCTTTGTGTCCTCAACTGACTTCTCTTCCTAAGGATCTCCATGCATTCATTTCTCAAACATTCCACCAAGCAGTCGGGATCCATGTGTTGGCAGAACATGAGTAAAGAGAGAGCCAGACACCAGAATTTTCCCTAGGGCAGTAACTCCTGCCTATCTGTACCGTGACTTGTACTACTGAAAAGTGAGGCTTGTTCTGGTTGGCTGCAGAGGGCGGTGACCTGAAGAATAATGCACTCAGTTCTTCAGAAGCTAATCTACTCCCCACCTCATCTCAGCATGCAGGACAGGAATAGATCTTAAATAACATCAGGAATAGAAGACAGGTACAGAATCACAGTGGTATCATCCTGATCTCTGAGAAAACCTCCCAAAGACTGTACTGGTGCTCTGAGAATGGCCTGCTGAGGCTGCTTCGGTCTAGAGTCCAAGACAAGGACCACAGAGATGATCCGGATGGAAGAGCAATAGGAGACTTCCACCCACTGCTATTCATTCACCCTCTGAAGCAGTTTGAGACTAAACTCAAAGTGACCAGAACAGAGAGCCAGAAAACTAACCCAGAGCTGGCATTTTTCACATTCAAGTATAAAATATCTACCTGTAAGAATAAAATATCTGGATCTAGCCCCTGAAAAATGAGCTCTTCCCTACTTTCTGCCCTTAGCTAGAAGATTCACCTCAGGGCCTAGCACATGCCAGGTATTGAATAAATACAAGTAATGGGCTGAAGCAGTGAATGACACACCATTTTTAAATGGAGTACCAAACAGAATAACACAAATTTTCCCCTTTTGACCTTCAGCAACATGTTAACCACTTCTTTTTGTGATGACAGCCATATAATTCTACATGAGAACATCAGAATAGATTATATCCAGGTAAACTCTGGATTTGTTGCCTAATATTATGATTATTTTAGGCCTTTGAGAGGATATATCATTGGTGACATTTGACATTGCATTTTATTCAAGGACAATTTTGTTTATTCACCTCTCATCTTTAAACAAAAAGGAGCAGGGCAGAAGAGTGGTGTCTACACTGTCTCCTATAGTGTTCCATGTTTATGGTGGTTGAGTCTCCAATATGCATGAATTATGCAAAGCAGTATGTTTTTCTTCTTCAACCCTAGCCTAAAACACTGATGCTCTCTTCCTGTGCTATTATTACTTATTAGTTGAGGTGGTGTAGATTCCCAATGAGCCGGGCGTGGTGGCTCACGCCTGTCATCCCAGCACTCCGGAGGCAGAGGCAGGAGGATTGCTGAGTTCGAGGCTTGCCTGGGCTACATAGTGAGCTCAGAGCCAGCCTGAACCACAAAGTGAGACCCTGTCTCAAAAAAAAAAAAAAAATCCTTATTTATTAAGATTCCCAATGATTCTCAGCAGTCTTAATATAAACTACATAAGACATTACCATCTTCCACTGAACTGTCTATAAGAACCATGCAGTGAATTTTCAACCCACTGATCCACTGATCGCCTTAAGCAATGTCATTTTCTTACTGCAAAACTCAAGTGCCTATCACAAACACTCATCAAAGAAAGATTACGCTTTTTATCAAAAGACTTAGCAACTGAAGATTAAGATATGGCATGCATTTCACCAGACTAGAAAACAGCAAAAATTGTCCTATTTTTTGGAGTTAGTTCCTCTTCTTTTAGTTAACTAAATAACTAATCATGTCAAGCATATGCTTATTTTATATAAAGTTACTCAAATATGTTTAGTTTCAGGTCAGTGTCATTCAACAGCTGCTCATAATGTAGGATTCAAAAAGAACATCCAATTAGTTCCTTTTTTTTTTTTTTTTTGAGACAGGGTCTCGCCTTGTAGTTCAGGCTGGCCTGAGCTCACTATGTAGCCCAGGCAAGCCTTGAACTCAGCAATCCTCCTGCCTCTGCCTCCCGAGTGCTGGGATGACAGGTGTGAGCCACCACGCCCGGCACTGCAATTA
This sequence comes from Thryonomys swinderianus, assembly GCA_004025085.1. Lineage (NCBI taxonomy): Eukaryota > Metazoa > Chordata > Mammalia > Rodentia > Thryonomyidae > Thryonomys > Thryonomys swinderianus. The sequence goes on from PVIC010015367.1 coordinate 28,704, forward strand.
GCTCCTCTTTTTGCAAATTCAAAATGGTTGAGCCAATAAATAACAACCTTATATATACCAAAATTTCCAGCCAGGCGTGGTGGCTCATGCCTGTAATCCCAGCACTCAGGAGACAGAAACAGGAAGATTGCTGAGTTCGAGGCTTGCCTGGGCTACATAGTGAGCTCAGGGCCAGCCTGAACTACAAAAGGAGACCCTGTCTCAAAAAAAAAAAAAAAAAAAAAAAAAACTCAAAATAACTACTTTGGACACATAGAATTTCTGTTCAACAAAACACACACACACACACATACATATATATATATATTATATATATTATATTATATTATATATATTATATATGTGTAGAGTGTGTGTGTGTGTACACACACACACACACAATCCACACATATGGCCACCAATACCTATTCTTCTAAGAACAATTCATAATAACAGAGAATATTGTTTGTGTATTTACAGTTTAACACCTCCATGGCATAAAACCAATAATTACCACAAGGGTGAGGTTAAAAACTCAGCACAGTGTATGAACAAGACCCATAAAAGACAATTTAAATAATAAATTGACAACAGCTGGTGATAAGCAGAACCATCATCTATCAACAGACAAAACAGGCACCCACGCGAGCTCTCACTACAGATGAAAGTGTGCAGCATTTCAATGAGAGGAACAAAGCTCTGTGTCCAACTTGTTTAAATACACAATGGCTTTTACACTTAAAAGGATACACTTACATTTTCTGTGGTTCCAGTAATCACGTGCAAGCCATCATAGGTTGATTTTATGTACATGCCCTAGAATGAATCACAAACACATTTGCTCATTACTACAATACATACAGGAGCCAGAGTGTGACTTGAACTTATAAAACATTAAATACAGTCCCTTCAGAACAATGGTCATTTTTAAGCCTCCTAAAACACCCACGAAATAGGATCCAGAGGGCAGTGAAGGAGAACTAAACAAATTGAAAGCCAAGTGAAAGAAATCAGACATGCGATCTCTTTGATACTATAATTTGTGTACCTGGCACACAGAAATTTGCCACAACTCTTCAGGATGTAGAATTTTCTCAGACCTACTCACAGAGGGAGAAGGCATTTCAAACAAGGACTCCTCTTTCCTGACCACCGCTTTGTCCAAGGACACAATGCAGTCAGTTAAATTCGGTACCAGAAGTAACTGCAGGGCCACTTATTTAAGCTGACAGTAATGCAGACTGGGATGTGCAGGGAACAGTGATAAGTAACACAGTGCAGGGGTGCTGTTCCATTTTTAGGGAAGCACAAGGATAAGTGTGCTCCTTCTACAAGGCCTGTGGGCTGTATCAGAAGTGATACTGCCTCATCCGGGAAATATCCCTGCAGCTCACCATGTTATCTGTATTACAATACTGTCAAAGGCATTCTGAACCTGACCTTGCTCTACTCAATGGTCTAGACCACTCTCTAAAGAGAAGCTCATGAAGACCCTCAAGGTTCTCCCCACTCCTCTCAAAGGGTCACCTTCATCTGCAGAACTGGGAGCTCCCCATACACAGTGACAGCCTCCTCCCAGCCACAGCTTTTAGAATGGAAAGGAGGGATGGATCAGAGCATCCATCTGCTTCCTACTTAACCATAAACTCACTTTCAGGAATTCTTCCCCGTTCACTGTTATATATCCATCACTTACTTTGAAGCCAAATATTCTGTATAGATTTCTGCTCAGTAAAAATCTGAGTTTATTGGCATTTTTTTTTAATTTCCAGAGAGGGTCTTGCCAGGGCTGGGCTTCAACATCCAAAGTGCTGGAATCAAACATCTGTGCCACCAGGTCCAGCTCTGTGTTTCTTATCTAAGAGCACAGACTGCCTTAATGTCCCTGATGGTCATCTATCCACAGGGCACCTCTGCTCTCTTCTTCCTCCTCCCCTTCATCATCTTCACCATCACCATCACTACATGTAACAGGAGCTACATCCATTAATTAATGAACATGCTTTATGTTTTCAGCATTGGGCATTTGCCATTCACCATAAATTTAATCCTTTCAACAGCCCTAGGAAGAAACTGACATGTAAGCTCTCTCTGACTCAAAGACTAATTCAATAGGCCCCATTGTTTAAATTCCAGCAGATTAATCCTATGCAATAGACACTTTACACTGGAAAATCACGTGTATGTACTCTCAGAGCCCTATCGTACACACAATTTATGAGACACTTCTAAAGTTTTTTAGGAATCATTTCTTTCTATAGCCTCTTCTCACATTCATCATAAGTGCTAACAGACACTTTGAAAACAGGTGTTGTTTTCATACCCCGATACCATCTTGTCTTTGTGTAAATGATGAGTATTTCCTTGCAGTGCTAAGTCCTAAAAATAAAACCATTAAGATAGGAGTACACAGCTTTTAAATTGTATTTATTTTTATACTCTGAAGATAAAAACATATCAACAGAGTTTAAGATAGCAAATTCCTAACTGTAAGAGATCGTAATCTAATTTAATTCTGCTACTCAGAATTGCAGTGAAAGCAGTAAGAAATGTTTAAAGAGAACTTTAGTAAATGCTGGTATATCTTAATTTGAAAAAGAAAACAAGTATTAGAACTCTCACCAAGCCTTCGCCCGGCTTAACGTTGGGTAAGTGCACCTCCTCCAGACATGCACACTGGCTCATAACCGGGTCTGTGGTGGATCGAATTGTTTTGTCACAGATGCCATTTAAAACCTTGACCTAGAATTAGAGAGGCCAACAGTCAGGAGAGTGCAACTGGTAATCAGGTTTAACTCAGGCTGGGTTTTAAGAAATGCACTTCACTTATAATCTTTATCTCTGGTCAACATTCATTTTGATAATTCTGCTTGATGACTACAAAGCACTTGGCTTCCCTATCTGCAGCCTTGGGAATATTGCTTCTAGCTCAGCTTTGTTTAAAATCTATGGCTTTTATATTCACTCCCTTACAACACTGAAGAGCATCAAGCAGGAGAAACACCTTTTCTGCCATTAAGGGGAAGCATCTATTTCACACACCCAAATGGCTTATTAGTGATGGCTCAGATTCTCTGAATACCAAATATTAAGCAGATTAAAAAAAAAATCTTTAGGGTCCTATGACATATTTTTTATGAAAACTATTTTTTAAAATAGTTTTAAGTTTATAGAAATATTGAACAAGTATACTATATTCCCATATAGTCCCTCTCTCTAGCCCATCTTCCTCTACTATTATACCTTTGTCACAACTGATACCAACAATGAGACATTTTTATTAATCCTATAAGGGTGATGATCAGATGTTACCCTGTAACAATATGTAAGAAGAGTTCACATCTCTCACAACAGCCATGTCTTCTGAAGAGTTAATTAATATCTATAATTTACAATGGTGTTTCTTCTTAGTGGTGTATATTCTACAGGTTTTTTCCAAATGCGGAATGTTATGTATCTATTACTATTATATACTTTCAATGCCCTAGGCATCCCCTCTCCTTAGCCTCATTATCCATCTACTTTCTCACCATGAACCCCTGGCAATTAAAATTTCAATAGTTGGGATTATATTAGCATGTCATCTTTTTTATTCACTTATTTCAACTAACAATATTCATTTAAACTTCTCCCATATTTTCTCATGACTTGATTTCTCCTTTTTTATTGCTGAATAACATTTTATTTTATGGATGTTCCATATTTTTCAGACTAATCACCTATAAATGATAGGTGATAAATACTAAATAATAGGTGATGTTGTAGTTGCTTTCCATTTTTGGCAACTATGAATAGAGTTGCTATAGATATTCTGTGCAATTCAGTGCAAATGTTTGTGGATATGTTTTTAAATATTCTGGGTACATACTATGGATATGTTTAGTTTTGCATGAAACTGCCAAATTGTCGTCTACCCTGTGGGCATCATTTTGCATTCCCAGGAGGAAGAGTGACTGATGTCCATATCCACACCAGCACTGTGTGTTGTGAATGTTTTGAATCTTAGCCACCCCAAGGGTATGTGATGCTATCTCAGCCTTTCGGTTTGCAACCCCTTAATGCAAATGAGGCTGACCACTTTCCATTTGCTTACTTGTCATGCAAACATCTTTTTTAGTGACTGTTCAGATTTATCCACTTCTTAATCAGGTTGTCTTCTTATTTTGTAAGAGCTTACTGTATATTTTGGATATAAATCCTTTATCTAATGTGTTTTGAAAATATTTTCCCCTAGTCGGTGGACTCTCATTTCATTCTCTTGATACTACATTTCCCAGAGCAGAGGATTTTAATTTTAATGACATGTATATGACTTTTTTAATCAATTGTGCTTTTGATTTTCTATCTAAAAACTCCCTACCAAGATGACCTAAATTTTTTCCTATGATGTCTCCTAGAAGATGTGAAGTCCTCATTTTGCATTTAGGTCTATGATCATTTTAGTGATAGTTCACATTTTCTGAATGCCACACAATGGTTGAGGACCTATTAAGAGGTCTCTATGTAAAAGCTACTGTGATATGTGGCCTAATCAGCTCTATCTAATCTTCCAAAATTTAGCAACCAATAAAGTCAGGAAATTCCTAAGAGGGAGAATCCAAGAAATGACACTTTTTTACATTCCTTCAATTTGTTTAGTCTATTTATGGAAAATATATTTATAGCAGTTTCATTGCTAAATTCCTCAACATCAGTAGGAGGAAGACCTTATCAAAAGGGCACAGGCTGGTTTATGTCAAAAGGAGGAAGTGCTAATGAATAGTTTCAAAAAGCTCTTTAAACAGTCAGAGTACACCCCCTCCTCCCACATAATAAAAATTTTGCCAAATTTTTTTTTATCAAAACGGTCCTAAAGTTAAATCTGCAAATCAGTTTAACCCTGACTAGCAGGCTAAACTAGCAATTTATGTACAGTTATACTCTGATGGACTATTCAGAAGAAAAAAACAAAGCAAACAAAAAGAAAACTAGAAACCCCAATTATAGCTAACTTCAGCTCAAGAATTCTTACAATTCTTGTTCTTATTCAATATTTTATTCTTCCTTTTTGACTTAAGTTAATAGACTCATACCCTAAAAGCAAAATTTCAAATTATAGTGCAAAGTAATTAGCCATATGAATTTATTTTAATTAATGTGATTCCCACTGCCACAGGAATTTTACAGAAACTTTCAGAATGCATACTTACTACAGATAAAACTTTATCTTCCATTTCTGCTACAAGGCAGTCCTAAAGAAAAAAAGAAAATAGAAATTCAAAGAGTGAAAATTTAAAAACTAGTAGTTTAGCTTTGATTTTTCCAGAAGCTCATGAGGTCTTCAACATATGCCCTCCCCCTCCCTCAGCTTGAGCATCTCTCCTGTCTGGAGGGAAGAGGGAGCAGAAAGGGAATAAAGCCAACAGTCAGCTTTTCCTAAAGTCCTACTCTCCCTGATGCAAAAAGCTTATCATTCAAGCAACCCATACAGCTTATTATTTAATTTTAAAACCTGAAAATATACCCAACAGAAATCTAAGTACTATCTAGATTGTCCAGAGAGTACTAAGTCATAAGTTCAAGGCCAACAACCCTGGTAATGTCTCCCTATATGGCCCAAGCTAAGCGAGCAGCAGCCCAACCAGCCAGCAGCCCTAAGCTCTGGCCTGCCTTATAAGAAGAGCTTTCCAGCAAGAGCTTGAGTAAACTCAGCCACAAAAGTTTATTTTAAGCGCCACTGAGATTAAATCAGATATTTTAGTCCTTGGTAGATGAAAAAAGTTTAACAAAACATTCATTAAGACTCTGCCAAAAAAAGTGATCTTGAGGTATGCTATTGACATAAAGGGCTGGAATGCAAAGCTTTCTTTACTTAGCTCAAGAACAAAACACTCAGGATACAAGACACTCAGGATATGAACAGTTAGCTGATCACAAAAGTCACCACTGTCCTGTCCAGAAGGGACCAGAGCAAAATTTCCATGGTGAAACATTCCTAGTTAACCTCTCCACAGCAGTAGATTTTCATCCCACACTACAAGGCATGTGCAGAAGAAAAGCAAACCACACTAGTCCTGTTAGTGTCTATCCACACTGTTAAATAGGGTCCAAACAGGGATGATTTTATAGGTAATAATGACAATAATTTCAGGCACATGAAAAATATTGCTTCTGTTAAAATGAAAAGGTTATTTTAGGGTTTTAACTGTCTTATTGGTAGAGAGAACAGGAATGGCTGACAACTTCTACTTTAAGAGAGTTGATCATCCCCCAAAAAAGAATTAATCATCAGAATTTCATTGTTTTAATTTTCACATTTTCTCCACTAGATAAAAATGTAGAATAGGGCGGAGGGTTAGCTCAGTGGTTCCGGCGCCTGCCTCGCAAGCTCAAGGTCCTGAGTTCGATCCCAGGTAACCACATATAATGCTGGGTGTGGAGACACGCCCACCAACAATCAACACCGCATACCACAATGCCGGACATGGTGGCTCACGCCTGTAATCCCAGCACTTGGGAGGCAGAGACAGGAGGATTGCTGAGTTTGCAGCGGCTTGCCTGGGCACCATAGTGAGCTCAGGGCCAGCCTGAACTACAAAGCGAGACCCTGTCTCAAAAAGCAAAAAAAAAAAAAAAAAAAAAAAAAA
>PVIC010015368.1:0-35491 GCA_004025085.1 Thryonomys swinderianus
TATTTTGGAGAATGATCCATGAGCAGCTGAGAAGAAGGTATATTCTCGCTTTGAAGGGTGAAAAATTCTGTAGGCATCTAATAAGTCTATTTGCTCCAAAGTTTGATTTAGCTCAAGTATTTCCTTATTGATTCTTTGTCCAGTTGATCTGTCAATTTGTGACAATGGAGTATTAAAATCCCCTACTACTATTGTATTCGTGGATAACTGGCTTCTCATGTCCAGTAATATTTGTTTTATATAGTTGGGTGCATTATAGTTTGGTGCATAAATATTTATGATTGTTATTTCTTTCTCTTGGATAGTTCCTTGTACGAGAATATAGTGACCTTCTTTATCTCTTTTAATCAGTTTAGGTTTGAAATCTATTTTATCTGCAAACAAGATAGCCACTCCTGCTTTTTTGCAGTTTCCTGCGGCATGGAGGATTGTTTTCCAACCTTTTATTTTCAGTCTATGGCTTTTCTTCTGAATTAAGTGTGTTTCCTGTATGCAGCAGATTGTAGGATCTTGCTTCTTGATCCAATCTGCTAGTCTGTGTCTTTAATTGGCCCATTGAAGCCGTTGACATTAATGGTTATGACTGATATGGACATATTCAGAGCTGCCATGTTTCCCTGTTCTTGGTTCTTTTCTTCTTTGCTTTTCCCCTTTTCTATTTAGTTTCTTGTTTGCCCCAATGAGTTCACTCTCCTGGGTCTTGTGGGTTTGGAATTTTCTGTGTTTTTTTCCAAGATGTTCTTTAGGATGTTTTGGAGTGCAGGTTTCATATTTGTGAAGTTTTTAATGTGTTCTTTATCATGGAAGTGTCTTATTTCCTCATCTATTTTGAAAGATAATTTTGCAGGATACAACAGTCTAGGTTGGAGTTTGTTTTCCTGCAGTGCTTGAAATATTTTCCTCCATGCTCTCCTTGCACTGATTGTTTGTGTTGAAAAGTCTGCTGTGATCCTAATGGGCTTCCCTTTTTAGGTGATTTTCTTCCTTTCTCTCACTGCTTTCAGTACTTCATTCCTTTGTTGTACATCTGGAACCTTGATAATTAAGTGTGTAGGTGTAGCTATTTTTATGTCACGGTGTTTTGGAGTCCGATAGGCCTCATTTACCTGTATGTCTATATCTTTTCCTGTGAAGTTTTCTGTTGCTATATCTAACAATAGCTTTTTTATGTCCTTTACACTGTCTCCTGCTTCCTCAGTGACTCCAATCAGTCTTATGTTATTTTTCTTTGAGTCATCTAGAAGCTGTTGAATTGATTTCTCATGGTCCCTTGGTCTTTTCCATAGATTATACCTTTCCTGCTTGTTGGCTGCTATGTTGTCCTCTAGGTCTGAGATTCGGTTCTCTGCTTCATTTATCCTACTGTGCAAGCTTTCGTTCTCCTTCATCATTCCCTGGAGCTCTGCTTGTAGCTGTTTAAATGGTTCCATTGCTTTTGCTATCTTGGATTCTAACATCTAGCTGATCTCTTCTTTAATGATGTCTCTCACTGAGGACAGTATCTCTGTTTTGATCTCAGAAATGAGTTCTGCTTTCCATTTTACTAGATCTGCTTTAGTTACCATCTCTAAGAGTCCTGGCATTTGAGTTTCAGTTTGCCCTATTTTCCTTTTCTCTGAATTTCCCTGTGGTGGTGATCTTTGTGTCTGGTTTTTTGTGTATTTTCTCATTTCTTCTCTTTCATTGTTATTAATACTCTTCTTTGACGACAGACAGGGCAATGTTTGTTGCAGATCTCTTTCTATTATCTGGGGCCGTTTGGATGCAGCAGTTTCCTGGGGGGTACTCCTTGAATCTGTAATGGTCCTTGAGAGTTCTCACTTCTGACACTTCATGGGAGGTATTTGAGAACAATCACATCATGTTTGTTACCATAATACAGTAAATGCCAGTATCAGTATTAAACACAGTAAATAAGATAAGAAGCTTTGTTAAATTCTATTCTGGAGACTTTGAGCTTAAGAGTTACCTCTATGTCACTATGCCAAAATTTAGAATTAATCAGCAATGTGTATAGCACATACAGATCACAAATGTAGCCCCGAACCCTTTGGGGATAAAATGTCACTGGGAAATCAGGGAGGTAGGGAGACAGGAGGAGAATGAAATAGGGTTATCAGATTTAGGAAGATCACCTATATCCTAGAACCTTTATATATGCCAGCGGGTACTACAGGTTAAAAGGGCATATGTACAATAGCACCAAGTGTATGCTGTGAGACCGTTGGAGGCTTTGCACAGTTTCTTACAATAGTACAGGGGAAGAAATAGGGCAGCCTAAGAATCTTTTACTTCTGGGTATTGCTTCTGACAGGAAGATAGGAGAGGGTATGGGGACAAGAGGTGAATAGAGGGATCTAGGAGTAGATGGCAAAATGAAGCTAGATTCCCCCCCTTTTTTTTTTTTATCTTGCCTGGTGTCTCAGTGTGGCTTCAGGAGCACACCTCCTGTGGAAGAATGTACGAGATGGCTCTAGCTCCTCTAGGGCCTGGGTCCTCACAACGCAGCTCTGGGGTGGGGTTTGGGCTGGGCGGAAGCCTTCAACCCTCCGTAGTACAGTTGGCACCCAGGATCTGTACTTGACTCCTCACTGCACAGCTCTGGGATGCAGTGGGCCGCTCAGCTCCCTTCAGTCCCCTGGAAATGGACGGTGCGGCCCGCAGCCCTGTCCGTGCGCGCTGCTCCCTTCATTCCACCAGAAACGGACCGGCGTGCTCGCGGCTCCCTTCAGTCCGCTGGAAACGGCTGGGCCTGGCCCGCAGCCCGGTCCGTGCGCGCGGCTCCCTTAATTTTTAATTTTTTACATTTTATTGTACATTATATATAACATCACAATTACACTCCACATTGAGAACTTATACCAGTATATGACACAACTTAATTCTCATTTTATCCTCCTTCCCTACCAACACTCCCTCCCCCACCCCATGTACACAAGCATTGCTTCCTTTTTTCCCATCAATTTTTTCTTTCTTCATTATTTACCCCCTAAACCCCATTACCCTTTGAATATTTACTACTTCACAATATCATTCATGCATTCTAGAACACATGTATAGCTTCAGTTTCTCATATCAGAGAAAATATATCATCACAGATGTGCAAATATCATATATTGTCTATTGAACTTTCAGTCTAGTTTGTTAACTTAGGCTCTGATACAATGTTTTGTTTCATGTTAACACAACTGAGATTTTTCTAATAAACAGGTTTTTAAATGAAAAGCTAAAGAGAGGCATGCAGGGAGTTTATGTAGAAGAAGGAGATGGCTATGGAAAAGTCATCCACTTGTTAAAATATTGGTATGCTTGATTTTGGTTAACCTCACATATTTGTAAATTTGGGTGTTATCTCGATCTAAGCTTAAAGCTCCTCAGGGGCTGCTTAATAGTCAGTCAACGTTTCCTGAGATGTCATGGGGACTGGCAAAGAACAAGAGTTCTGGAGACTTTTTAATGTCCCCAGTGTCATTCTTAGCTCTGTTCCTCACCAGCTATATGGGTTTGATATCCTTGCTTAATCCCCGTGTCTGTTTCATTACATAAAATGTTAATAATATTACAAACAGTAGCTTATACTGCACAAAGATTAATTGGATAGTAATCATAAAGGACTCAGAGGAGCACAAACATACAGTAAGTATCCAGTTATTTCATGGTTGGAGACACTAGCATGCTGTAGTAGTCTAATTTCTCTTTTGGAAGGAAAGAACAGACTCAGTTATCTTTGCTACATTTTGATGCCTTGTTCCTAGCACTCGACTACTTGTGAGCTTGTTCAGTTATGAGGAATGCACATAGATATTCAAATTTTAGAGAGCATCAGGTTGAACTGTAATCTGAGAATTCCGAGAAGCTGAGGCTGAAGTGTCAAAGTTTAAGGCTGCCCTGAGCAACTTAGCATTTAACCAGAACCTTAACTGAAAAAAAGGAGTCAGGGGTGTAGGTGGGGTGAAGTAGCTCAGTGAGAAGACCATGGGTTCAATTAGGATAAGGAAAAAGAAAATGACCTGAAAGCATTGTTAAACACAGGTTTCTGGGCTCTATCCCCAAATTTCTGATTGTGTGACTGGATGATGTGGATGTTTGAGACAACTCTTGGAAGTGAAATGAAATCTCACACCAGATCAGTGCAACTTCGAAGACAAGTCTCAGGAATCTAGGCACTCTAATGAGGAACTGGCTAGTGACTGGCAAAGCGATGAAGTCAGGGCTAAGTCTGTGTTACTGTTTTGGTAAGTGACAGATAGAGGGCTGTTTTTGTTTTTCAGTCTTCATGCTATTCCCAAACCTTTCTTTTTCTAGCATTTATGGCAACTATGATGCTTATTCACTATCTTTCCACAACCCTCTGTCACTGTCAGTGAGTTTTGGTGTTTCTCTATCCTTAGAACAAAAATTAATTTCTAGTAAGACAAAAAAAATCACCTGGGTAGTAGTTAAAATGCAGATTTTTAGATGTTTCCAGTGAATTTGACTCAATAGGTTTGGCGGAAAGCCCAGAACTCTGCCTTACCCAGTGCTCAAAAATTAATTTGATATAGATGATTTATAGACTACACATGGGAAATGATTTCTGCCCAAATTCTACCTGATATTGAACAAAAATGGCTACTGATTTTTTAAAATGTAATTTTTATTTTTAGGTGAACTTTCAGTCCAGTTTGTTAAATTTCATTAGAATTTCCCTGGTTTACTTATTTTTCCAATTTCAGCATTTGGTATAAGGCATTTACAGAAAAGTGACTTTAAAGCAATTTAACCACAAGTGCAGCCAAGTTAATTTAGGGAGAGTTTAGTAAACAGCTTTTGCTTTCTGTACTTAAGTGATCGATTTCAACACCTGCTTTTCTTCCAGATGGAGTTAATTAACATTAAAATTATTGCCTATAGCAGAGATTTTTTCTGATAACTCACAGTCCTCCAGCTGCTTCTAGATTCCTATACTTCTGAGAATTGAAATGATAACCTGTATGAGAAATAAATTTATCACTGAACTATTTTGAGCAGTGAACATAGGTCTGTAGTACAAGAAATAGCATCAGTATGTTTCAAGTTGGTTTTATATGACAGCCATTTTAATCAGGCACACAATCTTAAATACCACAGGGTATGAGAAACCCAGAATGTTAATAAAAAGCAAAATAAAAAATAGATAATAGGAAGTAGGGATATAGATTTTGTTCAGATTGAAAGATAAAGAGGGAGAAGTAAAAGAGGATTAAAAAAAAAAGAATTAAGATGTCCTACATATATGTAGCAACTACCTGCAAGGAATGTAATCATTATGTAGTGCAAACATGTACTGATACAAATTAAAACTAAATAAAAGACCCAATACAATCCTCATAAATATCTGAAGAGAAGTGTTAGTTAACTAGAAATTTAATATGTAAGGAAATTGAAAATTAGAATAGTTTTGTAAGTGTTATGGATATTTAAATTATATTAGCGACAGAATATTAGCCCAAATGGTTAGCCAAAATTCATCTCTTTCTCATCACAATAGGCTCAGTTTAGACACAGGTAAACATTCTGAATTTTGAAAAGAAATTCCTTGGAAGATAGGTAAAATGTTTGTTCAGGAATAGGTTATATTGAGGTGAATCATATTTTAAATATTACAAATTGCACACACACACATATATATCTATCTAAAATGTAAATGATAGCCTAGCATAGCCTGATAACATGTTTGTATTGCATTATTAGAGTTTGCTGTTTACAGAAGAACTTAACTGGTCAGACACTGGTCTGTAGGTTGAGAAGAGCTAGATTCTTTAAAATGACAGCTATAATGGAAATTAAGTACAGTGATGAAGTGTAGAGAAGTATTATGAGTTTAAAAAAGCAAGAGGAACTCAGTGAAGAAATATTAATTTAGCTATAAGCTCTTCATATTTTTCATTAAATCTTCCCATTACTCTCATTGTAATGAGACATTTTACGGATTTAGAAATGTTCTTTGTAAAGGGCTGCTGTACAAGTAAGTTTGGAAGAGCTATTTATTCAGCTTTTTTCTCCTACTGAATTTTGTGATTACAACTTACTTAGATATTACATTTCAAAGGCATTAAAAGATGACGACCTGAAATTCCCATTATTTATCAGTGTTTGTGAGTTGCAAATACATTTAAAAGATTGTTATCATCTTCCCATAAAGCATCCTAGTTTTTTTTTTTTTCTTTAGAGAAAACAATGACTTCTTTCTGGATAAATTTCTTGGAGATTGAAACGTTAAGGGAATATAGAAAACATGCTATTTTAAGGGAAATTTATCCTATATATAATACATGATACACACATGTATGTATATGTAATAGACATCTACAAGTCAAGTCACGTTATTTGTGATACTTATGTTTTATAAGGTTGTTTGCAAATAATCAATTAGCAAATACGGAACAGATGTTTCTATGGGAAATATGGAGTTAGGTTCCTTTCATGCCCAGGTCAGAATACTACCTTCAACTAATCAGTACATAATCTCATTTTATGCAGGAGGAAACCATATTCAATATGTATCACTGACTCAGTGGTACTAAATACAGAGTAAACAGGATTTGGCACTGAAACACAGCTTATTTAATGTGTGTGTTTTCCCCATAAGACACATCTCAGACATTTAGAGATACCAGACAAAGTTTCACTGGGATTTCACAAAACCAGGAATAAAAAATGCAAGAAAGAAAAATATGTTACACTAAGTAGACAGTGAAATATATATTTGCAATATGAGCTGAAACAGAAATTAGGGTGCTTGGCACCTCATCAGGGACTTTCCTATCAGGGTAGTTGAAATATTTTATACTCTGGGTCTATACACAGACACCCAGAGATATTGACTTGAGGATGACATGTCCAATATCCAATATTCATATTTATGATTATGTTATCTACAAATTATTAGGAGATAAAATGTGTATATGTATATACACACACAATCACTTTAATCATTTGAATCACAATAATAAGTTTAATGGCAACAATATAATTTCCAGAGTACAGAGTGTTTTATCTTTCCCTTTAGACATATTTCTTTTGGAAAAAAAATTGGTTAAAAGCAACTAATTTCCTCCTTCTATATACACTGAGACAGAGTTCTCTGATATAAAGACATTATCCTAACTCAGTGAGTGTCTTCTGATACTGTTTGAAACATTTCAGCACATATCATAGTCTAAGGCATCCTGTAACATAGAGAGAAAGGAATTAAATGAGTCTTAGGATGCCTTGAGGTAAGATATGGCATCTTGTGTTGATGAATCTGAATTGTGCTTTAGCACATGGTCTGTGTTTTTATTGCAAAGCTAGAAAGCAAATGGAGATGATTTAGTTGGCAAATAGAATTTTCTTTTTACCGGAGGAGAGGATTGTTTGTCTCAGCTGATATCCTAAGAAAACAGGCTAAGGCATATTTAATGCCTTCACACTTTAGCTAAGGAAATGCAGTAAAATATCCCTAAACAGAGTTAAAAATACCAACTGCCTATTCCTAACATGTCTGCAGGTTGGTTGAGTTTCCTTGGCTAGAAAGCTCTGCTTCACACCTTGCTTTGGGTCTCAGGTCAGCTGAAGTAGCTCTGTCCTAAATGACCTTCATCTTGCACAAATGACTAGGTGTGCTTTGGTGAGGGAAGAAGAGTGGCCAAACCTTTCTCCAGGTGGTTCAATTTGTTCTCCACCACCCCACCCTGTGGATGAAAAGATGCCATGCCCCTTTAAGACATCATAGCGACACACAGATGCAAGTGATGCAAGTGACTAACACAGGTGACACAGACCAATCCTGCATTGCTAAATGCTGCTTCTGCCCTTGCCCCTAATCACACCCCTCCGTGAGCACTGCTCCCTTCCTCTCATCCAATCACATCTCAAAGCACCCCATGTGAATGCCTGTAATTTCCATAATAAAAAAGAAGCAGATTCTCAACCAACAGGGAGTCTGGGTGTTGTGATTCCGCGTCCTGCTCACCCTCCCGAGGCCTTCGGATTACAGTGACAGCACGGTAACAGGGTCAGGCCCGATTACAAAGAAGTACACAATATTATTAGAAGACATCAGGTAGAATATAGCAGGCCCATAAGACAAACTCAGATTTGACTTTTCTGCCCTTTCCTTAGCAGCCAGTATTCCCAAATACTCTCCCCTGCATTCATCCTGATCCAGCCATACTTCTGCCCTCGCTGTTCTTACAAGCTCTGGATGACTTCGGTCCTGCAGCTGTCTCCCACTGTGCTAGAATTCTCTTTGCAGATCACTCTTCAGAGAAATGAGGACTTAAAATGACCCCTCTTTTTTTGCTTAAATATTAATTATCTGCCTTGATCCCACCTTTAAAATGTCAAACTGCAAGCCCCGGCTCCATCTTGTCTTCTACTCTACAACCCCAATCCTTTTCTTTGTTTTACATGTGTGTGTGATATATATATATATATATATATATATATATATATATATATATATATATATATATATATATATATTTAAATTTTTAAATTTTCAGTCTAATGCTCTTCATCCTGGAATATATCATGTAATCTAATAATCTCTTATGGTTATCATTTGTCCCCTCTGGCTAGAATGTGAATTTGTTAGTCTGTGCTCTCTCCTGCTATATGCTAAATAATGTTTGCCTGAAACATAATAATCTCTCAACAAGTATTTGTAGAACCAATGAGTGGATTTTCCCCGCTGTAGTGCTTCAGGAGTGGAAAAAAAAAAAAAAAAACCTTGATGAAGGCCAGTGTGATTGTGCAATGAATCCAGAATCTATAAATCACTACAGTCAGGACTCTGAGGAGATTCATGTCTAAGGGGCACTCCTTGGTCCAAAGTGATGAGCTGACTGCCAAAGTCTCAGGAAGCAACCTTCACTTCGGACAGTTTCACGGTTAGTGGGATTTCCATGTCAGGCCCCTGGACTGCAGCCATGAACTAGGAGTGTCTCAGAAGCAGGAGGATGTGCAATTTTTGAACACATGGACTCCGGTTGCATTTCCTGGATCTGTTTTAGCTTCTTTTAAAATGGAAAAAGTGCCTTTCAAAATGAGCTCGGTTCTGTCTACCCTCTGTTTGCAGCAGTTATTCTTTTTTTTCATTGCACACAAGTGATACAAATACTTTCCTAATTGCTAGTAGTCATTGTGGGTGGGTAGAAAAGGGACCAAAATAGCTATTAGCCAGATATCAGGTGGCAGATATAGTAGCCATTTCGTAGCCATTTCTTGAGTGGAATTAATGGACATGTGAGATAACACACTTATAGGAAAGAGGAAAAATGCCCATTTTTTAATGAATCTTTATAGATACATATGTCATGGTCACACACAATATTGAGAATATGTATCAGAATATGATACAATTTAATCTTATTTTTCTCATTCCCACGCCCACCCTACAACCCCCCACCCCAAAATACATAAGCTTTGTTTCCCTTTTTTACTACCATATTTTTTCTTTCCCTTGTCACTTATCCCTACACCCCATTTCCCTTTGAGTATTTTGTATTTTATGATGTCTACTATATATTCTAGAGCTCATTTGTGTCTTTAGATTCTCACACCAGCTCTTTAAGTGCTTGTTAAATATATTTCTTTAGTACCTATTTGCTCTGAGTATAGTTATGATTTGGTTACAAAGGTTGAGTACTTTGTAGGAAAAAAGCAACCATTTAAATGTAGCTCTAATGATATGATTTCTATGAGTATGATGAAAGGCTCAGGTTTAATATTTCATTCTGATATTTATCTTTTGACTCTTTCAGTGTCAATTTTCTTTGGAGATGGATGCTAAGCTGTAGACTGTTTGGTAAGTGAAACCTCCTTTTGCAATTTATGTTTAAAGCAGATATTCTGTATTCTGGGGCCCTTGTTCTCATAGGTGGGAGTCAAAAGCTCTGCCTTGTGGGGGTTGGGATACATATTTTATTGTCTTCCTGCATATAAAGTACCTAGAAAAATATTTTATTTTCATTAATCCTCACTCATTTATATGAAATATTAAAGAGTTCAGTCCACAAAATAATAGATAATTGAATTGAATTATTTAGATAAGATCTGAGGTATGTGAGAGTCATGAAATGTATTTCAAAGAAAAATAAGGTGTGTATGAATAAAAAAGGAAGAAAGAGAAACTAACTTGAGAGGAACTACGGATTGTTAGTTTCTGTGAACAATATAATTGCCTAGATTTTATTCACTTTAAACTTCTAAATACTCTTGGAAAAGGTCTAAAATTATTTTGTGACTAAGAAATATGGAAATATGTGATTCAATATTGTTCTGGACTTTGAAAGGATTAGTCTTCGGTAATTTGCATGCACCAAAGGGGAGAAAAAACAACTTGTTGGAAAAGAAATTTGCAATATAATGGCATACACATTCATTTACAAATAGCCTAGCTATCAATTATGTTTTCTGATGAAACTTTTTCCTAAATAATTGACAGTTGTAGCTTTATCTGGCTGCTAATTTTAAAATATTTGGTTGTTTTGAGTAAAATATCATAATTTAATGCAGATGAAATTTTTTGTTGTTGTTATGGCATGTTCAAACTAAGATACTTGTTATTGCAAAGCCACAGTTTTTAGCATACACCTACCAGCATCTAGAGAGCTTTTGCTGAAAAGTATCAGCAATTTTGGGGAAGTTCCTGTGGGTCTGTGTAACTTACAAGAGAATCGGTGCAAGAGAAGGATTGCGTTCTTAGAGAAGGACAACAGGTGGATTGTTAAAAAGGTCCTTGTGTTTGTTGTTGTTTCTTTGTTTTTTTCTGATACCTGGGATTAGGACCTTATGTTTCTGAGGCAGATACAGAGCTACTGAGCTAAATCCCTAAATCCCTAGGTCTAAAAAGATTTTTTTTTATGTTTTAATTTCTTCGTTAAATAATTTTGTACTTCTTGAATAAAGTAGGTTATCTTGGGAGTGTCGTTAGAACAACTGTCAAATAATTTTAAAATTGTAATTCAGAAGCAGTAGCTTTTATTAATTTCTACATGCAACTTTTGTTTAGGCAAACATCTTAGAAATATGTTTTTGTTTGTTTGTTTGTTTTGTTTTTGAGACAGGGTCTCGCTTTGTAGTTCAGGCTGGCTCTGAGCTCTCACTATGTAGCCCAGGCAAGCCTCAACTCAGCAATCCTCCTGTCTCTGCCTCCTGAGTGCTGGGATGACAGGCGTGAGCTACCACACCCGGCACTGTGGTACGTGGTATTGATCGCTGGCGGGCGTGAGTCTCCACGCCCAGCACTGTATGTGGTTACCGGGGATCGAACTCAGGTCCTTGTGCTTGCGAGGCAGGCGCTGCAACCACTGAGCTAACCCTCCGGCCCAGAAATATGTTTTTAATTATATCTATTAAGAATATAAGAAGACCCGGCGTTTAGAAATAGCATCACGGTTACTTTGTACCACTTTACCTGCTTGGCAACGTTTTAGAATAAATCCAATTTGTTCCTACAGCATGCCTTTTTCTAAATATATTAATTTTCTCAGGGAGACAGTACTATTTGATATGACTATAGGTAAATGTGAAAGTTTTGAGTAATTATAACCAACAATTATAAGATTAAGTATTAGTTGAGAATAGATGGAGATAAAAGTGTCATGAGCCTTTAACATGGCACTTGAAAACCTTGATAATTTGAGACAAATAAAAAAAAGAGAAAGGTAAGAAATGAAATTCATACGTAGAAACCACAAAAATTAGAAACCAAGTCAGTGTGTACAAAGGAGAGGATATTTATATATGCAATCTATGTAGGAAGTGGAAAGTTGAGACATGTAGTTATCCAATTCTTTAAACTGTTTTACTATGTATTCTAAAAATGAAATAGGTAAAACATATTGAAGCACTTTTGTTGAAAATATTTGACCATATTTCTTATAACTGAAAGTGGACACTATCTGACTGTCAGAAAGAACTGGAGTAGAGGATACTGCAGAAGGTAGAAAGGGCTTCTTAAAGTTTGGTCTGGGGAGAACTCATCACTAAGTAATCCTATTGATGAACTGAGCATTCATTTCCTGATTCCTAAGTGGCAGTCATAGTTTTTGAATACCTCACATTTCATATACCTAAAGGACAACTATTTCTATTACCACTATTTAAAATTTTCACTTAATAAGGTTTCAGAACACTGGAAAGAGACATAAAAATGTAAACGTTAAATGAGGAAAAATATAAGCCCATCTTGTCTTCGGTTCTCTACTAAGAACATAAGGAAATGTGTGCAAACATGACTGAAGTAATTCATCTCAATGGGTAAAAGAGTACGTTTATTTTTATGTGTGAGCAACTATTTCCCAAACAGTGATCACAAATCTCAAGAGTTTTTGAATCAAAACTTGCTACTAAAACTAAAAATATTCCCACAAGTAATATAAGAATTTTTGACTGATTCTGATTGAGAGAAAAGAAAATTATTTGTCTAAAGTGATTTGTTAAAATTTTCTAGCCACGAACCTCTTTCCAAATGTTTTCTATACAATTTGCTTGTTGGCAGGAATGTGAATTAAATTTTAAAAACTGACATTATTTCAAGTTTATATTTTTCATTAAAATTTAAATAACAGGTCATAACATGGGTATCAATCTCTATGATACATAAGATTTATTTATACCTGACATATTGTAACTAACCACATATCTCTTAAAATCTCTGATGGATTAAACTGGTTTACTGCAAATTACAAGTAATCAAAATACAAATTATCTTAAAAATGTGTTGATTTAGGAAACCCATGGATTACAATTTTGAGGATGTTTGTGTAAATAGAGGGTGATAGTACTTTATTACTATTAAATTAGCAGATGTACAAAGCACTTGTTTTTTTTTTTTGTTTTTTGTTTTTTGGTTTTTGGTTTGTTTTTTTTTTTTTGAGACAGGGTCTCGCTTTGTAGTTCAGGCTGGCCCTGAGCTCACTATGGAGCCCAGGTAAGCCTCGAACTCAGCAATCCTCCTGTCTCTGCCTCCCAAGTGCTGGGATTACAGGCGTGAGCCACCATGCCTGGCCAAGGCACTTTGATTTTTATAAGGCACAGTAATGTATATATTTAAGAGCAAGAGCACTGGATCAAGAGTAACTCATTAAATATTATATCTCAAGCATGGTTTAAAACCATGTACCTCTATATGTAACAATTCTACCATCTCAAAATATTAAATGAGTGTGTATCACTGTGATGTGTTTAGAGATGGTCTAATTACACAGTGAGCACTGTGTACATACTGTAAATTCTTACTATTGTTTAAATGAAAAGTGTGTTCTACACTCCCAGAGTTTTTACTCTACTAGGAGAGATGGATACTAACAAAATAACTATAATATAAAGAGTAAATTTCAGAAACTTGAACTAGAAAAATTAAAACTTGTGCTTAATGAGTGAGACTTTGAGAGTCTTTCAGGAATGCAGTTGCTCTTTAACTGGGTGTTAGGTGATGTCACATTATTGCAAAGTTTTTCATATACATTTCAATTTGAGAATCTAAAAGTGTCAGTGTTCTGATGAAATTACAGTGGCTGAGCCTAAAGAAGTGTGACAGCGCATCAAATGTCATTGTTTTAAATGACTTTAAAATTTAATATGTTAAATAACTATCCAGTTCAATCATTTTATGCCATTTCCTACTAACATTTGCTCTTTTAAAATGACATTCAAGGAAATTCACTGTTGTTGGCAGTAAGCCTCAGGCTCAATTTGTCAGCTCAGTAATAAAGCACCTGGACACCAAGAAATCTCAATAAGGCAAATTTACTTCTGCAGAAGGGTGTGTTATACCCATAAGGCAAAGTAGCAATTCCAGAGGGTCTTAGCAGCAGGCTCCTTTTATAGCCTAACTAGTGACTCCTTGTATAGCTTGACCTTCTCCCCATTGGTTGGTTTGAAGATTCACAATTTATCTGTCCCAACTGACTAGTTTAGATGATGTGATGGCTTGCTGGGTGGGGCTGCTAATGTGGGACTAAGGATATGGAGAACTGGAAATCATTTTCCTGGTGAAGCATACTATTTTTGTACCTGTAACAACTGCAATCCTAGTTCTAGGGCTGGAGCAGGGCAGTTTAGGGTGAACTAGAGTTTAAAATGGAGGTGTTGCTGTTTATATCTTTTGATAGAAAAGACAGGGTCTCAGTTTCTCACACTGTCAATGGACAATGCACCTCTCCAAACTTATCTTTCAATTTTCTAGACCTATCAATCCTATTTTGCTTCTATACTCTTACCTTTTTTCTCTCTTTTCCCAAGTATCACTGTTTTTATACATTTATTTCTTTCTCAAAGATTCTTAGATCTAGTCCTACACTTGAAAAATTGTAACCCTCTATAGAGTGTTTTGGTTACATTTTATATCCCTTGTAAATATTTATCATATCAAGTTTGGTGGATAGATACACACACACACACACACACACACACACACACACTTCCAACAAACCCAAACTCATTAGATGAAATTCTCAATTGCTTCAGTTAGGAATAGAGAATCTTACTGGAGATGAGGTAAGCCTCTCAGAACTGTAATAGATGCAGTGTATTTCAGTATGGGCCTCAAACCAGGAGAGGAGGGTGCTGGCATACATTTCCTCTCAGATAGAGTAATGACTTGACTCAAGAAGCTTAATTTCTTACTGGCCTATAATTGTTCCTAACTCCTGTTTTCATTATTGCCCATGGACAAGTCTACTTATAGTCAATATGCTTCTGTTTAAAGGAAATGGCCATTCTTCTCTTGTGAAATGATCTCAGTAACAAGGAAATGACTTCTTCAACCAGCTAAAGCAAGAACATAGTTCTGAGTAATAATTGTATTGAAAGTTTCAGTGCTGGCAAAAAATGACTCTTTAAGTGATCCATACAGAGTTTTAGACTTTTCCTCTTTGGGTTCTTTACATAGAAGAGGAAAGGCCTATCTAAGTTACCACTTTCTTTCTACTATGTGTTTGGCTCCAGTGCCAAAACTGGATGCAGCTAGAATGGATAAAGACTTGTCCTCAGAACGTGGTGTTACTGTAGACAACACAGGTCTGTAGCTGTATCGTTTGAATGATAATTTGCATCAGTATAGCTACAGGACTGAGTGCTATAGCAGCTTGTAAATAGGGTGGCTAATCCTCTGTTTTGGAAAGACAGCTGTCTTGAAGATGATACAAAATACATGAGTTAAGTAGACAAAGAGGTGAAAAGGACATAGTGAATAGATGACATACCCTGCAGAAAGGCTTTTAAGTATGTGTAATAGAGCTGGTTCAGCTGATGTTTTTGATGAGTTATGAGTATTCAGATACTTACACTGGGTTGTACACTTAGAGCAAATATCTTGGTTCACTGGAAATACTTTCTGTATTCATGTGTGCTTGTGTGTGTGCACATGTGTGTGAGTAGTAGAAGGATGATGGGTAGAAACATAAACAGGGAGATAGATAAAAGTCTTTGAAGTCTCCTCTAGCTCCAAATCCTTAAGGATAGTTTGGCTGAGCAGTTACAGTTCTATTTTGTGTTTTCACGTTCTGCCCACTTCTGAAAACTTCCATTTAAGGAATGACACTTTTCTTGGTGACATCTGAAAGATTTCCTTACTGAATGATAGCACAACGACTCATGTGAAATGCCTTTTTCAGTCACTCCTGAAATGCACGTTCACTGACTGACTTTCACAAACATTTAAGGTAAGAAAGATGTATATCATAAAGTCATTTCACCAACAGGGAGCTCACTGGGGACCGATATATGTACAAAATGTAAATCATAATGACATGCATGTCTTATGATGACCTGAGGGAAGTATATGGGTGCACTTTGCCAAGCAACAGATTCACTTTTCTGCCACTTTTTGCTGAGAAGAAAAGCTTCAGGCAAGACCGAACAAACTGCTCTCAAGAATGCCAACCGAGCAATATAACAAACCCACAGTAAGTTTGTTATATTTCTATGGTGTCAGAGTAGAGTTTACATATTGTGGACACAGTAGAGAGTGATGTATTCTAGCATCTTAGTAAATAACCACGTACACCTGAAATTGGACAGTCCCTAATGGAGTCGAAGCTCACCTTTCAGAGTAACCATATTTGTGGCTTTTCGCATGTGTTTCAGTTTCTGGAAGAACTGCAACACACAGGTCAGATGATACCCTGTACCCATGATGCCACATTCTAGTCCTTTGAGCTTCTTAATCTATTGTATTTTATGATAAGTGAGATATTACATATGCTCATGTGATTAAGTTAGTTTCTTTTTAATGTAACAAATATCTTGATTATCTGGGTGGGATCAATGTAATTGCAATGGTCCTTATAAATGGGAGATGGGAGGGCCACCATCAGAGAAATTAAAGAAATGCAGATCCATGACCCCAAAGAATGTATGTGGCCTCCAGAGGAGAGATTGTCTGTTGAAATGGTTATAATGACATTATCCAAAGATAATCATTAAAGAAACCCTCCATTAAAGGATTATTGTGTAGATTAACTATGATGCTGAATTCAAAAAATTTTCAGTAGGAGAGTCTGTCAGCTTTAGAAAACTGAATTTCAAGTACAGCTCTAGGAGATGAAGCCTTTCCTTATCAGCACAAATTAGCTTTGCCATTTATACTTTAACAATGCATTTTATATATTTGAATTAAGTATAACCTATTTCATACTATAGAGAGTAATTTGATCTATATGGAACATGGTAGAATTAGCAGAATGTGCATGCTTATATAAGAAAAGTAAAAAGGCTTCCTTTATTCCAGGCCTTGTGAGTGCCGATATATCATTCAATTTCTCACACATTATCTTCATGAATTTAAATAGGTGGCATTCTCCCCAGTTTTATGGGGTAACTTCCAACAGATGTTAAGCAATTCACATTAAAACCTAATATATAATAGACTGTGATGTTGAACATTTCTTCACATGTTTGTTTGCCACTTTTACTTCATCTGAAAAATGTCTGTTCATTTCAGATGCCTACTTTTGAACTGGGTCTTTAAAGTTGGAGGTCTGATTTTTCAAAAGTTCTTTATATATTCTTCACAGTAGACCTTTATCTGAAAAACAGCAAGTAAAAAAAATGTCCCACATTGTAGGTTCTCTTTTTGTTCTGTTGGTGGTTTCTCTTGCTGTGCAGAAGATTTTTAATAAGATAGGATCCCAGTTGTTGATTGTTCCTCTAGTTATCACTGGTCATTTGAGAGATGCAGATGGATACAACACTAAGATTCTATCTTGCTCCACAACGAATGGCTCCTATCAAGAAATCAACCAATAGCAAATGCTTATGCGATTGTGAGGAAAAAGAAACACTTCTCTGCCTTTGCAGGGAATGTAGACTGGTAAAATGATTGTGGAAATCATTGTGGGGATTTCTCAGAAAACTAGGATTAGAGGTCTCATTTGACTCTGCTATTTCCCTGCTAAGTATATACATAAAATAACTAAAAGCATCATACCACAGCAACATATGTGCATCCATGATAGCAGCACAGTTTGTAATAGCTTAATCTTGGAAACAACCCAAATGCCCATCAGCTGGAGGTTGTATTAAGAAGATTCCTTTTCTATATAAGCTGAAGTATTACTCAGCCATAAAGAATGATAAATCAGAAACATTTATACCTAAATGGATGCACATTGATGCCATAACCCTTAGTGAAATAAATAGGACACATTTGTAAATATCATATCATTTGTCTAGTGTAAGAAATCAAAAGTGTAAATGAGCTCCAAAGTATATAATGGTTATTGTGAAATACAAAGAACATCTTCAAAAGGGAAGAGAAACCTGGTTGGGGAAGGAGGAAACAAAGAAAGGAAAGAAAAAATTAATGGTGAAGTGGGAAAATGGGAACAAAGTTTATATAGAGAGAGGGGTGAAGAGGAGGAAAGATGAAAAAGGGATGGGAAAAATAATAAAATCAAGATACACTATATACAGGTGCAGATTCTCAATGAATGATCATAATATATTCTCAAAGTGAACCAATAAATTCAATTAAATCTACATAAATAATAAACTGTTGTATTATATTTATATGCGCACATCCACACACACATATATAGTAGAACTATTGAAGAGAAAGTAAGCCAACTCATACAAATGGGAACGCTGAGATGGCAGCAGTGCTCAAAGACACACACACAACAGATTCCAGACTGGCTCTTACCTCATCATATCTCCTTGTCCTTGGTTCTTTCTCCTTTACTGCTTGGGTATTGGCCTCATCAGTAGAAGAAAACATCTGTTTTCTAATAATTATTTCAAAAGCCCTAAATTGTGGCTCACTGCTCTGGTCTGGATCATGGACCAAGCTGCTGAGAAGAAGGTGAGATTGTGGATAAAATAAATGTGAATCCAGACTTAGCAGCTATTGAATCAAGAATTATAGGCACACCGTTGAAATTAATAGATGAACAAAGATTTTTTATGCTAGAAATAAAAATGTTGATATTAGATGTGATACATTGGAAAGAAAAATAGCAAAACTTTAGAGAGATTTCTCAAGCAGAAGAAGAAGATTGTCTCTCAGACTTACTAGATAGAAATCAGCTATCAGGACCCTGAAGAAAAATCTAACTTTTTCCTATTTTTGTGATTTACACAAGGTAAAGAGGAGATAAAACTTGTTCAAGTCAATACACCCAATTCAGATATGCTATGTTGATGTACTTATTTTAGTTTGTAAATCTGCCTTCATTTCTTTGTTATAACAATCACCAATACATACATATATACATACATGTGCATATATACATATACTCACACACCTATATATGTGTATATATGTGTGTATATACATATACACATATACATATACATATATGTATTCATATATATGCATATGAGTATATGTGAATATATATATATATATATATATATATATATATATATATATATATATATATATATGTATATACACACACACATACTCGGTTTCCCTGAGGGCAGCCAGTTTTCACTGAAAATGGATAAAGTTTATTAAATCAGTCTTAGTTCCCCAAGGCCTCTCTTACCTTTTGTCTTTTTCTCTGAACTAAACCGATTTCTCCATGTCAAATCCTAAGAATCATCTTTGATTCACATCTTCTTCACTTACAATTCATGAAATCATGTGGTTATGTATTCATTTTTTTCCTAAGATTCATTGTTTGACTGAATCTCACTCTAAGCGGTAATTCATACACACCCATTCAACAAGTTTTTGCTTACTACCTCCTGTGTGCTGGGGATTATGCCAGGTTTTGGCAAAACTATGATAAATATGACAATTTAAGATTGTGAGATTTAGATAAGCAGATAACCAGGGAAAAGGAAATGAAAGTAATGATTGTTGAGTGCTACAATGGAGGCAAGAAGAGGATACAATGGGAGAAAGAGGAAGGGCACCTGAATAACTTTGACCAAGAAAGCCTATAAAACCAGCTTGGAAAATGTAGTAGTAGTTCACATTTAAATCAATCTGTAACTAAATGACACCTAAAACCCAAAAGGGTATTTAGGAATCTGAAAGAGAAATTATTTGCACAGAGCCATAGTCTAGACAACATTTAAAAAGCGACGTGACAAATGTCAACTAAAACACAATGCACCCGCAGCATAGAACGGTATTTGGGATGATTTGGTTAGACAGAGTTGTTAGTAGACAGAAAGACTACAGAGCTGAATAGGAGCTGGAAGGAAAAGTTCCAGAAGCCGAGCGAAGGATTTCTGTTATTACTGGGAATGTGTACAGTTGTTACTGGTTTAGGCAGAAGATGTACATAATCATACTTCAGATTTAGGAATAACTGTCTGTGATGCAAAGTGAAGCAGGAGAGGGTGAGCCTGAGGCAGGAAGACTGAACAGGAAGCTATTTAACTTAATTATGATAAAAAGGCTTATTAAAATGTTAATACTAGTAATAAATATTAATATTTGCTTTCAAAGTTTGTAAGCAAGAATTGAAAATAAGATAGTTTTTGAAGGTCTGTAGCTTGCATGCATTATCAGTTTTAAATGTAAATAATGATAAAGTTATTTTTTATGTACCAACTATTTACTTGATAATTATTAACCAGTTATGTACTGGAGTGTGGATATATTAGATGTTTAAAATTCATCATTGGATTATTCAAATGAGGGAAATATGGTATCCAGTTTTACAACCATTTTCTAAGCTCTACAGAAGCATAGCTGATCAAATAACATTCTGCATAGAAGAAATAGGAGAGCCACCACAGACTTAGCACTGGGCTTGATTCCTGAAATGTTATGTATAGAATATAAAGAACATAAAATCTGAACTAAAGCATGAAGTCTTGAAAGATGATCTTATATCTAATGAGTCTGACATGAACAGGTTTGCTAATAACATCAGGGCCAACACAAAAATGAGAGTGTGAAGAGAAGAAACCCAAAAGTACTGTCACAACAAACTGAAGAGCTTCCATGTTCAAGAATAGGAAGGAAGGGATGGGATCAGATGCTATTTCTTTGATTGAGAATGGCATTAGAGGGAAGAAAGTGCATAATGAATGAACAAGTGGCCAAACGGGAGCTTTAGGCTTTTGCTTGAAGTGTTGAGGTCCACTTGTTCCTATTGTTTAAGTCAGAAGACCACGTAGAATATATGTTTCTCTTTATTCTCACCTGGAGATAGTTGTCCTTATGGAAAGTATGCAAAGACTTAGGTATGGATCTGTCTCTGGGAAATATCACACAGCCACTCTTGAACTCTTTAGTGATCCCTAATAGCGATGATACTATCAAGGCACAGACTTGCGTAGAGCAGTAGCAATGCACTTGCACACGAAGAATGTTTCTGAATGCAGAGTAAGGTGAATTTAGTGCTTCATTCTGTATGGAAAGAAAGAAAGAGCAGAAAGAGCACTGGAATGGTTAGAGAAATAAGCTGCAAAAGAAATTCCTATGCTCTGGTTTACCAGAGTGTTCTGAAGGCTGGCTCATGAGGAGGGGAGGAGTCATAATGGAAAGAGGTGGGGCTGACAGAATCACCTGTTGGATTTAAGTTGTTGATGATGCCAATGTTTGGAGAGTAACTTGATGGACTATACACTGTATTAGTGGCTCCTATGGTACAGAAAAAGATTATAGCTGAAACTGATTGTCGTCACTATGATTGCATTTTTTTTTTTTTTTGCTGTTTGCTGTTGGTGTCCTTATTTGTTTTCCCACTATTCAGTAACCCTTATTAGAATAAGGCATAGCACTACTTCTAAGGGTTAACATATACCATGACTGTTTAGAGACAATACTTAAGTGTTTAACAAAAGAATGAATTTAGGAAAGACTCTTTGCTTTGACCTGGCTTCACTTTTTAGCTTCAGAACTCATTAGTTATTTAATCTTAGGTAACTTATACACTCAATCTCAGTTTCCTCTTCTCTAATTTTGAAAAACAGAAACCTACAGTTTGTTTACTTAAACATCCTTCTCTGTAAAGATTCTAACATTGAGGTAAGTTAGCCCAGGGAAAGCAGTTAGAACACATGGTTAGTGGCTCAGGGTTCAGCGAATATTACCAGTTAAACTTACAATTCGAAAGAAAATCCACAGATAAAATACATTTAAAAATATTGCCCTACCTTTGTGGAAAGGTTTTTTCTTTGTCATAGAACAATTCAAATGCATTTTGCATTTGAAGCTTATGCATTTGTTAAGTATACTCAGGCTATTTGGCTACTGAACAGGTTTTAAATGAATAAATGAATAAACTCAGCAGCAATGAGGCCTGCTAGTATGTTTCTGGGCTCATAAATGTGAAGATATGCATGTATCCTTGGTAAGGTGGTGTCCTAGAAAAGAAAAGATAGGACTCCCACGTGAATCACTTACTAGCTTTTAATAATGTGACTTAAAAGTAGTGTAAGATAAATTTGTCATTTAAGTAAATCCTGTAGGAGTTTTCTCTTGTGTTTCATACACAATCTGATTGTTTCTGAGACCTTTAGTCTGGGAGCAATGGTCTAGATGTCCCCAATTTCCTTAGCTGGAATATTTTTCTTCAGCTGTTCATCTCATGTGGCTTATCATCCATCTCCATGAACAGAGAGGGAGAGGCTTTAAGGAACTGCTGGCCCCTCCGAGAAATCCTGTGACACACCTGCTATCCTTAGCAAATGAAATGCTTGAGATGAATGTGCGATGCTTTTTCATCTTCTTTACAGTTCTCACTCCACGAAATATGCATTGACAAAGAAATCCCTCAAGCAGAGAGGCAAATCACCTTACAAGCCACCAGTGACTCCAAGGGTGACTATTCTTCATCGTCCTGCAGATGAGGAATAAAAATTGTTCCATTTATTACGGGTGGGAGATGTATGAGTCTTGTCTCATGACCTGATTTTATAGTATTAATGTGAAGGCCTTTGAAGTTGGTATTTGTGTGGCTGCAAACCCTTCCTATGACCATTGTGAAGTTCTGTGGTTCTGAGTGACTTTCACTTTCTCTAAAGTATTTGAATAGTTCTCGTAACTTAGCACCAGTTGCCAGAATACTGAGCTCAGAAACAAAATGTTTCCAAATCAAAAACTGGATAAAAAATAACAGTGACATTTGATGTCTGTCATGTAGTATTCTTGGCATGTGTGTGTTAATTTTAAAGGGCAAGTAATTGGGGCACTGGTTGAAAACTTTGCCAAAATCATGAAGCCAATATATATCCTGATTTCAAATGCAGGCGCATCTTCATGCAACTCAGAGTTTTTCTGTTGCATTTAACATCTTCTCAAATTGCTTTTGATGGGGCACATGAGAGGCTGTTGTTATGCACAGAAGCTGTATGGTTTGTGAAAATTGTCGCTGGACTGTCTGTTGGAATTCTTGATTAACATCACAGTGCAGCTCAGGGAAAAAATAGGCAGGTCTTTTGCAAATTCAAGTTCTCACCTTGTCTTTTTCATGGTATATATTTAATTCTGGATGCTTAATAAGTATTAATTATGGTAGTACCTCACAGTTTATTAAGATTACTATATCTAGCAAATGCTTAGTTTCTTTAAGAAGAAACTGTATCAGCTCAGTGTTAATTTTACTCTAGTAAAATTCAGTATCAGCTGGGGAAAACAAGAGGCGTAGAAGACAATCTCCAATTATTGTGTCGATGACAGAGAACACAACCGTGTCTCTGTGTACTGATGGTCCGGTCAGTGAAGAGAACCAACATTTACTGTGTGCTTTCTATATGCTCGTGTCTGGCTAAGCATATCACATATACTGACAATTATGGTTTTGGGAGAGCATTATGAGTCATCTCCCGGATCATAACTGAGGTCTTTGAAGTGTTAAAGCAGAGACAACATAGGGACTGGGGATGTAACTCAAGCGGTGCTGCACCCACCTTGGATGTGCAAAGGTGCAAGTTCAATCCCCTGTACCACAAAAGAAAATAAAAGTGATAAAATTTGTACGAACATGCAAGCATTATGACCACAGAGTTAAGAACCTAGAAGACGTAGAGGGTCTTTTCTGCTGTATTTTCTTGAGTAGAAATTTGGATCTGGGGAAATCACTCGTTTGTTTTTTGTTTCTGCTGACAAGAGTTGAGCACTTTGTGTGCCCAAAGCAGTGTATCTTGGGAGGTTTCAAGGACAAAATGGTCAGTTTAAGTTTTTGTGAAGAACTCCTTTTTTTCCTGTTGTACTGTGGATTAAACCTGGGGTCTTCTGCTATAGAGTTACATACTTAGCTCGTTTTTACGCATGTATGGATTTTATTTTCAGATAGGTTACTTCTAAATTCTGAAATTCCTCAGGCTTGGAAGTGACAGCTGATAAAAAATATCTTTTAAACTTCCTGTGAGAAACAAATAGGGGTTTTCTCGGTATGAGGCGGAGTGAGAAAAATGCTTCAGGAAAATGAAAGTTGGGTGTCTTGAAAGAACATGGGTCGCGTGCAGTTCAAGGAAGATGCCCGTGTGGGCGGAGGCTGAAGGTGTGAGAATTACAAAATATGTGAAGCTAAACATTTGAATTTCTTTCTGACTGCAATGAAACACAATGCACGGGTTTAAACTGGGAGACCACCTCAAAAGATTGCGCCTCTCGCTGTAATAGTCTGCTAGACAGCATTTCATCACCATCACGGATACCTGATCTGATCACTTTAGAGAGGGAAAAGTGTGACTTGGGCTTATTATTGTTTATTATTATTATTATTATTATTATTATTATTATTATTATTATTTTGGAGATTCTGGCCCGTGGTGGTGGCCCTATTGCTTCGGGGGGGGTGGTATGACGGTGCAGAGCACGGTGGCAGGAATGTGCACCTCTTCTCAGAAAGTCAAAGACCGGAAGGATAAAGAGCTGCACTGTCCCACTGCCCTGCTTGAGGGCACAGCCACATTGCCCTGTCCAAGCCATGCATATTCTGCTTCGTAAAATTTTCACCACCTCCTACGAGGGTCAAACTGTAGACCAAATTTTGAACATGCAGATCTTCGTGTGAAACTTAACATGTGAACTACAGGAAATAGTGGTTGGAAGGAACATACAAGTGAGTGACTAGAAAAGAGCTGGCCCATATGTTTGTTTGGTTGAGAGATAGTGGTAACTGGGTCTAAGGTTTTATGTACAAAGAAATGTAGACAGATTCAAAACATGTGCAGGGAGTAAAATGAACAGAAATTGGTAATGGAATGGTTTTAAGTATGTATCGGAGAAATCAAAATAATTCCTGTGCTATGACTGGACAGAAGTGGTACCTGTTTCCTGAGATGGCAGTGGTGGAATCATTTATTACCTCATTATGCTACTAATGATCAACTAATTTATTAAAAATGTGTACCATGTACCGTGCCACCCATAATCATTCAGTGCCAACTATAACGTGTTTCACTGTTAAATATTCAGAAATATATTTGATACACTGAGAGCTACAAAAGATAAAAATGTTATGAGAAATATCAAACTATTTACTGGGCCATTAGGAAATTAAAAAGTCACTATTGATATCACATATATATTTCTTCACTAATAAAATCAGGATGGCCATATCTATAGGTAGAATTTTATAATAATTTGGCATAGTTACTTAATAAACTATTTCTTGAATGAATCAGTAATATTTAAATTGGTATACAGTATCCCTAGTTTTAATGATTAAGAAGTATTCAATAAATTGACTATTGTACTGGATAATCTAGTCCACTACAATGTGAAAACTGTTGTGTTGAAATGGAACAATCAATTAAATTTCACTTTAGTCTCAGAATGAGGTGTTGCTAAGTTAGTTTTGTTCTATGCCCTTTTTCTTTCTCCTCTCCAATGTGCACTTGACACTTGACTCTGAGAAAGAGTTAACTCTTTCTTTCTTTCTTTCTTTCTTTCTTTCTTTCTTTCTTTCTTTCTTTCTTTCTTTCTTTCTTTCTTTTTTTTTTTGAGACAAGGTCTTGCTTTGTAGTTCATGCTGGCCCTGAGCTCACTATGTAGCCCAGGCAATCCTTGAACTCTGCAATCCTCCTGTCTCTGCCTCCCGAGTGCTGGGATTACAGGCGTGAGCCACCACGCCTGGCACTGTGGTATGTGGTATTGATTGCTGGTGGGTGTGAGTCTCCATGCCCAGCAACATATGTGGTTAGGGGATCAAACTCAGGACCTTGAGCTTGTGAGGCAGGTACCGGAACCACTGAGCTAAATCTCTGGCCCGAGTTAACTCATTCTTAATGGTGGCTGATGAAGTTGAGGCAAGCACTAAGGAAACCTAAAGATGCTTAATATAAAGCTGTTTACTGTGACTACATCAGTAATTTAGGCCACCAGATGTCACTACAGATTAAGCAATGATAAGAGGCTCCCCCAGTGTAAATTCTACGGAGACTCTGATAAGCAACACAAACACAAGAGGATATTAATGTAAAACAAAATTATAATTGAGCAGTTTCTGTGGCTTCTTTCTTTCTATTTCTTTCCAAAACATCTGGACAAATGAAACAATAAAGAATGCCCAAATTGAATTCACTGTCTAATTTTGCATAATTTTTGCCTATTCCTAATTTTAAATAAGAAAATAAAAAGAATAGATGTTACAGGCCAGTGGAGCATAGTTTTTGTCTCAGCAATTTGTTTGATTGTAAGCGGTATCTTTCAAGCTCCATTTTACTTTGACTCTATAAAAGAAGATGGTTGCAGCTCACTTATATTAATGAGGCTTTCCGCAGCCACCTTCCTTGTAAGAGTTACAGTGCGGGCTGGATACGTTTCCGTTAAGTGGCCATGTATAACGGGTAGTTAATCATGAAGAAAATTCATTAGCTGAATGTCACCTGAAACCTGTGTCCTGTGGCAAATGAACAGGGGACAGCCAGTTTGAGTTTTAATTTCTGCAATGAGCTCTTGTTGTAAAACTCCTTTGCTCCCTATGAAATTGAGCAGAGAATTAATGATTTGACAAATGGCTGTGGAACCTGGTGAGAGGCCTTGATTGCAAGAGACTTTGTTATTTCCATAGCAGTATTTTTACTAGTTCTTTATTCAAAAAGTTGCATCCTTGGATTTGTCTGAATTTTACTATTTAAATCGTGAACATCTAAGGGAACTTGAGCTACAGATGAGCAAAGCCACGTCTTACTGAACCTCTGTCAATCCGAATTGAAATTCTTTGGGAGCATGAAGACACTAGACATTTCATGTGCAGTTCAATGTTGATTTAGTACAGATGGCTTCAGACTTTTCTCTGTGCCCGTGACTTTTCCAGGCACTAAAGTTGCAGCAGTAAGACCAAAGCTATTGGCCCTCTCAGAGTTTGCCTTCTTTCTGTGACAGAGGGAAGAAGGCAGAGAGATGGAGAGAGAAAACAAGCTGTTTAGTAACAAGTCCATCGACATCTATCAAAAACCACATTAGTAAAACTAGGATGATGAGTTTCTTCTTGGGAAGTGAGAGACACCTACACATAGGGCGCAGTACCTCTTTGAGGAAGTGGCATTTGAGTTGAGAATGAAAGATAGGGAGAATCTATCTAGCTTCTTTGTGCTGACAGCATCCAGGAGAAAAATCTACAGTGTTTAAATATAAGACCTTCAGTTCTTAGTCTAAGAAACAAATTGACTCCCTATTTCGTTTCTACCTTGAAAACTCTCAATTAGTGCTGTTACTCCAACTGCTTATGTTGAGAGCCATCAGTTTTTGTCTAAGTAAATGGACAAAGTAAGCAAATGATTTCCAGTGACAGCCACCTCATTGGAGAAAAGGTGGGGGGCTTCTCAGAGAAATGAGGAAACTCAGAGTCAGAAGAAATCAGACTTGTCCACTGAAGATTAAATGTGGAGCCCAGTGCTTGCTTCAGCAGCACATATACTAAATGTGGAGCCCAGAAAATTTTGCTGAAAGTTGATCAAATTGATTGCCAGGATGAATTTTGTGCAAATCTTTTTGAAACAATTATTTTAAGAACTAAAAAAACCTCCGAATCTTCCACTGCTCCTCAGCTCATCAGGATGATATATATTATTAAAAATAATTTGAAGAAAAATTTGTATAAATAAAGATTTGCATCAATGTATCGTTTTCATAGAGAAAAATAAGACAACCAGAACACTCAGCAAATGTGAGACATTACAAAAGTGTGAAATATCAGCCTGATAAAATAATACTCATTAGAGCAACAGTTAGAAGGCTTATGAAACAGATATATGGCAAAAGATGAAGTTAAAACAAAAAATGATTTGAAAGAATGATTCTATTATTTTACAAAAATAATGTAAATTTATATTACATAATGTAAATGTATTAACTTGAGCAAAAATTGAAACAGAAATAGCCAGTTGTATTATTAAAGATTGTTGAAAGATCTGCATCATTTTTTCAAAGTTAAGGCACACAGATTAATAAATGATGTTTTTCCATCAGTTGTAGGAAATTAATATATGCATATAGAAATAAGATGCATATCATGTTGAAATTCGGGAAAAGGGATGGAAAAGAGCAAAGTTAGAGTCAGTATTTTAGAGGCCTCTTCTCTTAGTTTGTCTTATTATGAATATATTGCCTATCCAGTTTCCCCAGTACTTAAAAAAATATAGTTCATCACCGTGCACAAAACTAAATTCACAATGGATACGAGACTTAAACATTAAAACAGAAACAATAAGCCTGCTGGAAAACAGGTTAGGCAAAACTCTTGGAGACATTGGCTTAGGCAGAGACTTTATGAATAAAACCTCTATAGCACAAGAACTAGCAGAAAAGAATCAACAAATGGGATCTCATCCTACTGGAAAGCTTCTGCCCAGCAAAAGAAATCACTGGCACTGCTAAAAGACAACTATCAGCATGTGAAAAAATCTTCACTAGCTGTTTATCAAAGGGCTATTATCTACAATATATAAAGAACTCAAACAGAGCAGCCTCCCCAAGTTCAAAGACCCAATTCAAAAATGGGCATCTGAAATGAACAGACACTTCTCAGAGGCAGAACTCAAAGTAGCCAAGAAGCATATGAAGAAATGTTCCACATCACTGGTCATTGGAGAGATGCAAATGAAAACAACACTGAGATTTCATCTCACTCCACAAAGAATGGCCGTGATTACAAAATCAACCAACAATAAATGCTGGCGAGGCTGTGGGGAGAAAGGAACCCTTCTCCACTGTTTGTAGGATTGTAGACTTGTGCAACCATTGTGGAGATCTGTGTGGAGATTTCTCAGAAAACTAGGACTATGGGTCCCATTTGACCCTGCTATACCCCTGCTAGGAATATACCCAAAAGAATTTAAAATCTCACATTGGAAAGACAGACATACACCCTTGTTCATAGAAGCTCAATTTGTGATAGCCCAATCTTGGAAACAACCCAAATGACCATCAACTGGAGAGTGGATAAAGAAGATGTGGTTTTTTTTTTCCCTAAAATGGAGTATTATTCTGCCATAAAGAATGACAAGATTGATTCATTTATGTGCAAATGGATACACCTGGAGGACACACTAATAAGTGAAATCAATAGATCCCAGATAGGCAAATACCAGATCTTTTCTTTGATATGAGCACCTGTAGATGCAAATGAAAGAAAGTATGACAGTTTTTGTAAAATGGGAAGTTTCCAAAGGAAATTTGGTGTGGGAATGTAATGAGGGGAAGGAATAAATATGGTTCTGAAAAAAAATTAAAAAGCATGTATATAGGGGAGGAGGTGTGGGTGGGTAGGGATATGGGTAAAAATGAGATTTAACTTGTGTCCTATATTGGTACAAATTCCCCAATGTCATATGTGATTGTGAGATGTATATAAATTGTACTAATAAAGAATTCTAAAAAATTATAGTTCATCTCTATTATGTTTGACATACATGTGCATGCTCTGAAGCTCTAAATTAATACTTGATAATACTCTGTTCTAATAAATAGTGAAAATATAATATACATATTTGGGTTAGGTTTCTCAAAGACTTACTGCTTTCTCTTGGGGAATATTGATTCAAGGGGCAGAGAGAAGGAGGGAAATGAGAGAGATTCCCTCATTGATAAAAGAGGGGATGGTTTTGTGATTGAGTCATAAATACAGGGTAAAAGCCTATCATGACCAAAGTGCAGTTATTTGCAGCTGTAAACACTACAGCCCTGAGATTTGCAGAAGCACAGCCATGTTCTGTTCATACACACTGGAGTGTTTAGAAATGGGTAGTCATGTAAAGGAAACCTCAAAATCTGGGACTAGGGAGTTTGATTTGTCCAAAGTAAGGTAAAATGTGAATGTCTGTACCCCATGGAAAGGAACGTGAACCTGATATTTGCATGAAGGAGGCTCAGGAGTCTTGAATTTAGTGATAGGGTCAAGTGTATTTCATGCACTTGCATAGGTTGGACCCAGACCCCCAAATGAAAGTATGTCCACAGACACCTCAAGCACAGTTATATACTGTTCATTGTCATAACTACTCCAGACAGAATCAGAGACACTAATGCCCCAGGAATTCAGGAAGGTTTCTTTGGCCCTTTTCCAAATGCAGTGCTCCCTGTGTGCTGGGTTGAATGGCACTTTCACATCAACAATTCTGTTTCTTGTTTTTGTTCTGTTGTTCTGCTTCTTTAGTTCCCTATCATCAAAGGCATTAGTGTAAAAACAGGATCTTTGTTCATTAGGTACTTTGGTAAAATAAAGTGTTCTCATTTTTATAACTTAGAATTCAAATCTACTAGCTTTTGCATTCTGAAGGACTAATACTGTAAGGTGAGTTTTTTGATATGCTATATAATCTTAGGACTATTTTGTCTGTGTATTTTCAGTTAATGAGAGGCCATTTTCTTCATAGATAAATGTCTGTACATATACATGGACACAAACAGACTTAGCATATTGTTATATCTTAAGACTGTAACTATATAGGAAAAGTCAATTTAAAAAGGAAAATCTGGATTGTACTTAATTACATTTCCAAAGTTTTAGATTTGTATAATCATACAGTCTGAAATGATAAAGCTTAATTCTAGATCAGTAACTAAAATCAAAATGTAACCCAGAATATCTGTATTGTTCTCTAGGTAATGTTTTCACCTCCAGATGTTTTGCCATCTACTGAAAGAAGTATTTTGAATTCTGTAGCTATTACAAATTGACATCTAGAGAAGGATAAGCAGTATTCTTGACACAACATAAGGATCATGAAAATAACCTTGGCTATAAAGAAAAATTCAAGAGAAAGAAAAAAAATTGTGACATGTATGTAACTGTGTTTTAAAGTAAGATTTTTCTAGTTGTCCATGAGCTATCAGATTTCTTGAGAGGCTTAGAGATTTATCACTATTGCAAATAAAAATATTCCAGTCTCTCCAAAACATCACAATTGCAAATTGAAAGAAAATAAATACTTGTGTGGAAAAAAGTAGAACATGAAAAATTAAAAACTAGTAATTGCATAAATTTTTTGATCATGTAGCAAAATTAGAACTAATACACTGATAGTTTTTCTCATTTTAAAAAAAGGTGATCTGAAATCAGTGAATGTTTCTAAAGAGAAATAAAAAATTGAAGAAATATCAATTATAGATATATAAATGACATCTTTAAAATATTTTTCTAGGTGGGTACATTAGAGAATATTAAATTCAAGCAATAGTGAGTTTTCTTTTATCATAAAATAGATAAATATACAGGAATAGTGTAGCATAAGACATATATGTAGTACATAGTTTTACACTAAGTAATTTCTGTATGTTTTAAAATTTTATTTTTTCATGCAGTGTGGAGTGCATAATGATTCCATTCCTTGTGTGGAGTTGGTACATATACCTTAACTCATCTTCACTCCCATTTTCTTTCCCTCTTCCTCCCCTCCTTCTATGTCTACTTTAAAAAACATCTATCTCCGTTTCCTATTTTAAAAATTTTGTTCTTTGTCTGCATTTTGAATTTGTATATAAAAGAAACCACTAAAAGTTTAAACTTGTATTTCTTACTGATCTCTTCTAAGATTATGATTTCAAAATGAATCAATTTCCTTATGAATGACTCAAGTTTATCTTCTTTGAAGCCAGGATAGTACTCCATGGCATGCAAATACATTTGATTTATTCACTCCTCTGCTGATCAAATACAAGGTTTGCTTTTGTTAGTCATATTAAATGACTCTAACTTGGTAAGGTGTATTTAACCTTAAAATTTCTCGTGTGTCAATTTCTCAGCAGGAAATCTATATAGAATCTTTAGAATTAAAAGGTATGGTTTCAGGAATATACAGGAATATACATGGGATATACATGTATTCATTCATGGGATATACAGGTAGCCTCAGCATTCTCATAGGGAAAAATGGAGTTTTGGAGTTACTGTTGTAAATCTTTACAAGATTTTGAAGATATGCGCTCCAGTATAGCTCTTTGAAGTTGTTTTTACAGTTAGACATAGCTGAATTCAGTTTCAACCTCTTCTGTTACAGTTATGCAACTTTTAGTAGGTTGTCACCTGTGAACCTCAGCACTCATCTGCAAAATGTAAAGCACAGTAGCAGTCTGTGCCTTGTGCATTTCCTTAAATTTCTCTATAAATTTCAACTTCTTTTAAACTCTGCATTCCGCTTATCCTTTTTAGAACTTTTACAGATCCTGTCTAGAATCTAGCAATTTAAGTGTTCTGACAATGTCGCTGAGTCCTTTTGAGTTACTTGAAGCTAAAAGTTCACCTTTTTCAGGGCAATTTCTTTAGTCTCCAAAAAAATAAAAAAAAATGATTCTACTAGAAGCATGAAATACACT
Organism: Thryonomys swinderianus; assembly: GCA_004025085.1. Classification (NCBI taxonomy): domain Eukaryota; kingdom Metazoa; phylum Chordata; class Mammalia; order Rodentia; family Thryonomyidae; genus Thryonomys; species Thryonomys swinderianus. The sequence continues at coordinate 32,183 of PVIC010015368.1, forward strand.
ATAAACAGAAGTGATTGTAAAATACAGCTTAATTTCTTTAGTTTGTATGTATTAATTAGTAAAGGTGGATTGAGGATATAGCTCAACAGCACTGAGCTTACCTGGCAAACACGAGGTCCTGAGTTTAATGCCTGGTACCTTAAAAAAAAAACTTCACTATATTAGTGATAGATATTTAAGTTTCAGGGGCTTAGTTGTATAAATATTTATCTCTTGCACATGACGAATTAGACATTGGGTAGCTGTCGATTGACAGTGGATCCCAAGAGTGGCTCTCTTGTGACCCTGCAATTTGTGTCTATTGTCTAGGAAGTGGGAAGGTGTAAATCAGGTGATATTTTTTAAAAAGTGGAACTCTAGGGCCGGAGGGTTAGCTCAGTGGTTCCGGCGCCTGCCTCGCAAGCGCAAGGTCCTGAGTTCGATCCCCGGTTACCACATATAATGCTGGGCATAGAGACACGCCCACCAACAATCAACACCGCATACCACAATGCCGGACGTGGTGGCTCACGTCTGTAATCCCAGCATTCGGGAGGCAGAGACAGGAGGATTGCTGAGTTCACGGCGGCTTGCCTGGGCACCATAGTGAGCTCAGGGCCAGCCTGAACTACAAAGCGAGACCCTGTCTCAAAAAGCAAAAAAAAAAAAAAAAAAAAAGTGGAACTCTAAGTGAAATGTAGTATTTATGTCCATATTCTATGGGACAGAACTCAAGGATTTATAAAGTCATTGTCAAAGAGATTAAGAAATGAATCATTTAATTTCTGCTATAGCCAAAATAAAGGATATATTCAATACATGTATCATGCACAAACAACTGTAAGTCTTCTGTAAAGCTTTGTTGTGCTTGCTGGTCAAAATTATTTGCTTCTATATTCTAAAAATTGCACAATGGCTTCTAGGTGGCAAAGTAAATAATATTTTGTGTATGTAATTAGGTATCATTTTGTATTCATCTGCATGATAGCATACATACTTGGCATGGGTCTCCAACCCTAGTAGTTAAATGTCCTTCTAACTACATAAGACATAAGAAGTCAACACAAGGGTGGCTTTAGATACTCATGAGACTCACACAAAACAAATGAGGCATTCCTTATGATGCCAGATAGCAGAAGTGTACACTTACTAGGATAAATAGATGTTGGAGTATTACAATTTCTATCTAAAGGCCCCCCCAAAAAACTTCAGGGCTTTGTTGAAGTGATCCCTTCTACTTGATTCCTCTGCCTTTCTGTTTCTCTTTCTCTCTTTCTGCTTCCTGCTTGCCATACCACAAGCTATTTTCCTCTGCCATGCCCCTCTGTCATGCTGCCCTTCCTTGCAGTCACCTGACAATGGAATGAAATCTTTACAAACTGTGAACTAAAATTAAAATCTCGTCATTTAATTTGTATGTAGCAGGTGCCATGTCCCAACAGTGAGAAAAATAACTAAGACACATATTAAGGTAAAGAATAGTTTACTTTGGTCATCGTGACTTTTCAGTCACCAGATATAGTAATGTTTAATAGCAAGGTATGATGGACAAAGATTATCTCTTTTATTAAAACTTCTAGGATTCAAATCCCAGTTCCCTAGCAGCTATCTATTGACAGTGTAGATTTTTCATATATTTAATGTTCCATCTGTCACATTTCTTACTTGCAAGCAGTAGAATCAATTCCGGTTGATTGAGATAAGAAAGGAATTTATGGAAGATGCAGAATAATTCATAGAATTAAAAAAAACTTAGAAAAACCTTATCAAGAGCCAAGTACAGTGTTGAGGTGAAACGGCTCCTCCTCCTCCGCTAGGTCACCCTGTGGGACCAGCCGGGCTGGGTGCTGGGGTCCACTCGTGGAACAGCGGTGCCCACCACTATGGGGCGCTGTCTCCAGCAAGGCACGCAACAGTTAACAGTGAAGGGCATTATTTTCTTATTATAATTGCTGTGTCATTCTGTGATGTTATCAAAGTCTACAGTGTTTAAAATAAAATATGCTTATCACAGTCGAAAGGCACATTGAGCTCCACCTGAAAATATTCCTTTGCCTGAGACACACTTTTTCCATCTATCTCCCTGCCACTTTCTGAGACAGTCCTGAGGTCTTCCTTGAATGTCTTTAGTTGCTCTCAATACCCGGAATCTGTTCAATACATTTACCTCTCATAGTCCTTTTGTTGGGGCAGGGCAGAGGTTTGCAGTACTAGATCTGATCCGTAAGGTGGCCTAGACATTCCTCAGCATTCCTATGAGCCCAGTTTTCTGTTGGACAACACGCAGCAGCAGCAGTTTAGCAGTTTTGATCAGGCCTTATAAAGACCCTCACGAAAGAGGACTTCCAGAACTGCTTCAGGGACTAGCAGGAGCACAGGAATAGTGTGTGTGAAGCACAGGGTGGTATTTAAAGGGATTAATGGGAAGGCGACTTTTGATGCATTTTTTAAATATTTTAAACATACTGTATAGCTTATTCTAATTCTTAGGCCTAGGTTTATGATTAACTGAGCCCTAGGTACAGGCCCAAAATCTGTGCTGCCATAAGGTCAAATAAAACAAATATTTGATTTTTGAGTTTCTTCAGGAAAGAGGCGGATTTTCCTCTCCCTGAGACTGATAAAGAGGGGGAACCTCCAATCTGGAAAGTTCTAATTATGGGATGGATAAAAGTCAACTACAGAATGTGTGATTGTGAGATGCATATAAATTGTACCAATAAAGAATTCAATTTAGATCGATCTATTTAGGTGCAAATGGCGACACCTGGAGGATATACTAATAAGTGAAATCAATAGATCACAGATAGACAATTCCCGGATCTTCTCTTTGGCATGAACACCTATAGATGCAAATGAGTTCTAGAAAGTAGGACAGCTTTTATACATTGGAATGTTTCTATAGGAAACTTGGTGTGGGAATGTGATGAGGGGAAGGAATAAATATGATACAGAAAGAAAATAAAAGAGCATGTATAAAGGGGGGAGGGGGGTGAGTAGGGATATGGGTAAAAATGAGAATTAACTTGTGGCATATACTGGTACAAATTTCCCAATGTTATATGTGATTTTGAGATGTATATAAATTGTACCAATAAAGAATTCAATTAAAAAAAGAATTCAATTTAAAAATAAAAGTCAACCACAGAATATAATAGTTGCAACATCTTAGCTTAATGTTAGGGTTACTTAAGGTACATTATAAATGGATTAAGATAATGTTTTCATGAAAGTTTGAAGCTATTAAGTATTCTTAAGTCCCCTTTGAAATTCATTTTCTAACCTCTGCTCAACTACGTTATATATCGGATTCTAATACTCTTGGATTAG
>PVIC010015369.1:0-35294 GCA_004025085.1 Thryonomys swinderianus
AAAAAATAAATAAATAAAGCTTCTTACACTCATCCCCAAGATGCTCTCTGATCACAGCACTCACGGCAGCACTTCTGACAAATGTCTGTGGGCCTCTTTGGCCTGGTGCCCTGGGGGGTCAGGCAGATGCCACTGTGGGTGACTTTTGCATGTTCTTTAACTTTGAGGAATGTGATCTCCTAACTAAAGCCAGCATGGTGACCTTTGGCTCTAAATGGAAGGAATTCATTTGAAAATAAAATGCTTGTGGAGCATTCCCTCATGTTGGAACCGTGATCTAAAAATGGATTGTTGACTGTTCTTAGCTGATCTTCATCTTCCCTGTGCTCTGTGACCCAGCGACATCAAACTGCTGTCATTTCTGTCCAAGACCAACTGGGGTTGCAAGTAGTAGGTGTAGAATACTTGTTTCTTCATTAATTTTATTTGAAATGTTTCTGCAGAAGACATCAATACAGAGATTCACTTCCATCGATACCCTGTCATCTCACAAAAGATAACAAGACTCAAATTTTTGTAACAAGAAACACACACATTTTCTTTTAAATTACTGTTTTCCCTTTCCAATTATGAAATAGAATTTCAAGGTGAAACAGGATGATTAAGACAAGACATTTTATATTTATACATAGTAGTAGTATTAACAGAACGTTGTTTATTAATAGTTATATGGGTATGAGAGAATTGGGCTAAGATGAAGTCTATAACATGTTTTAACACAAGTCAGAAATAATAATGACACCTTTACTACTCAATTTCTTGAGACTTACAGTGTGTGGTAATAACTTAGTCCAAACACTGACTACTGTAAAACAAATAAAGACTATTTATAATAAAATTGTTCCCTTCAGAGTAAAAATTATTTACACAACTCTACCAGTTTATAAAGCTAGGAGGGCATTGTATCAGCCATTCTGCATTTTTCTCTTTTGATTTTCCTTAATTAGGTAAAAATTTGCCACACAAAAATATTTCAAGGCATCGTTCTTTATTGCAAATCAAATCATCACATCTTCTGGCCACTCAAGCAGCCCAAGAAGAGGTCATCCTGCGTCCTACATCTTTTTGAAAATATTGACTTATGTGTTTATTTTTAAGCACCCTATTTGGTCTTTGTTTGTGAAAACAAAGCCAGGCAACACCTTGTGAGAGACTATTTCAGGGGCAGAGCAGATGACTTCGGCTTCAGAGACAGAAACAGGCTAAAGACTCAAACAGCAAAAGCCGGTCGGTCCTTTCAATGTAGTTTTGGGTCTGCAGCATTTCACTTCTAAATAAGTGGTTACGCTTTCTATGGGGTGTTTGGCTCAGTGCAGGCTGATCTCAGTTCAAACCCAGGTCTCCTTGCAAGTTTTAAAAGCAGTTTTTGGGGTCCCTTCAGGGCACTGGAGCTGTTTCAGTCATGTCAACTGAGTTTTTGGGTTTCTTGTATCACTAATAGATCATTGTTTCCTCACTAAGCCACATCTCTAGGCTTCCCATCAGCTGGCTGAGTGAGAAGTGTCACTGTTGGGCAGAAGTAGCCATCTAAGACTTAGAAAAGACACCTTCCCAGGGGAGCACTTTGGTCACTACCAGAGAGACGATACGGAGAGCCTGGAGTCCTCTAGAAACTAACTGGCACCAAATAGATTAAAGATAAGGCAGCCAAGGGGGTCTACCTGCTACCGCCAAGCAGTCTGTGGAGATCCATGACTCCTGTGCAATCCTGTTCTTTCCTGCTTTAAGGGATTCGCCTTGGAATCTTTTCTTCCCACAATGCAATTCACTAGATAACTTGTTTTCCTCTGATTCAGGTCTGTATGTAAATAGCCCTTACTAAGTCACTCTCTTCCTCAATGACCTGGGGTGACCGTCACCATAGTACCGATGATCCAGCTAGTCAGCTTGAAGGTTTTCTATATCAGTCATTAGCATGGAATAAGTTAAGACGTGGGTTTTTGGTCTCACCTGTCTAGCTCAATGAAGGGAAGTATTTTAGCAGTAACTAACATACAGCAAATTCTTGATAAATATTTGATCAATACATTAATGAGTCAATAAATATACTTTTTTGATTCTATGTTGACTTAGAAAATTTATTGCTGAAGTATTCCAAAATCTGTTCTCAAACTAAGGAATTTAATATTTAACTGACACAGTCCACTCTTAGAATCAAGCTTACTAACTGTTAAGCTTCTAACTTTGAGCCAAACCAAACAGTTGTGTGATAACAGAAACAAAAGCCAAGGAAATGGGGAGGTCTTGGTATGGACCCACATCGTGCAACCATTTCATCAACTGGACGCTTTGTAAATTCTGCCTACAAAATGAGAACCCCAGGTTGGTCAAACCTTCAGAATCCTGAGAATCAGGAGTTATGGGTGCAACAGAGACAGATTTGAAAAATTATTCCAAGAATTTCATGTACTTAAGTGTGCACTGAAAGTGGATCAAAGAATACTTAGATGAATTATGGATGAGTGTTTCTTTAGACAAGCAGAAATATTATTGTGATTGATAAAGTAAAAATTTTTAGAAAATATAAAATTATGTAAAATAGCAATTAATGAAGTTTTAGATGTTTTGTGCATTGCTATGGTAAGGCAGGAAGAACTCTGTATAGATAATGGTAACTTAATCTTCATGTTTGAATCATAAATTGGTTTATAAAACATCGTGGAGCAAAACCATATTTAAAAACTTGCAACTCCTAATTAGCACTTTTTTCCCCAATTTTCCTGATAAGCTAAAGGTTCTTTTTTAGCTACTATTATTTTTGTCTCATTTTAGACCCTCATACATTGTTTAAAATTCATGTGATTTTCTCAAGCCTTTGTAGATCTAAACTGGAGCTTCACTTTTGCACTGCAAAAATTATGACGGTAGTTTTCCTTTCCGTTGGTTTCCTGTCTCCTGTGATCTCAGTGTACTTCTAAATATGGAGTGTTTATCCTGAATTACAGGCATATCACAGGCTGGGTTTTTGGACATTTCATCACTTTCTTAGCTTGTTAACCACTCCGTGATAAATATTTGACCTCTTTTTTAGAAGAAATCAGCATCTACTTGACTTTTCAAAAGGTCCATGTTGAGTTCTGTGGCAGATAATTCAAAAAAGTCAAGTATGCTTGACTTTTTAGCCGACTGCTTGGATTAAATGGAAGGAAGCCACATGTCATTATAAAAGCATGAGGAGGTTACAGCTATGTGCTAGAAATTTGTCTTCAGCTTGCACATGCAGACACCTACTTCTCAAAGTGTTAATGAAGATTTATGCTTAAGAGAAGACATCTAGTGCTAGAAAGTGTTGTAAGCTGCTGCACTTGCATTGACGTTGACTTAATCTCCTTGTTGGGTATTATATTAGTTCAAATTCAATATAATTAATTGCATTTAAAAAGAAAAAAGTATTTTTAGAATGAGTGAGTTTAAATGTCATTACCTACTTGCAGGGTGAGCATTGCCTTTTATGACAAGCACAATGCCTTCTCAGTTAATGAAAATTTTGTTTTTTAATTTAACTTCCTTGAAATCTTCAGTCTCAAAAATACTTATTGTCAGAATCACTAATTTTCTCACATGTTTGAGCACTTCTAACCTGGTATTCTAGATGTCTAAAATGCCTTTCTTATTGATTTTTCTTTTTATGACTTTTTTCCCACCACCTTTCTAGATAAGAAAGAAAAAGTATGTAACTTTTGGAAACCAGATGAAAATGTATTTTGTTTTACAGCACAAAAGATACTCGCTGTGAGTCACTTTCAGTAAACACAGAAGTATCCACGTAAAGATCTCTATGCTACCAGTTACCAATTTTTTAGACCTATTTTATGAATATGATGCCTGTATAATAGAGGTGCTTTCAGACTAGAGAGAAAGATATGAAATTTTAAAGATGAACAGAATCTGACTTATATTAAAATAAAATATATCTAAGGAATCCAAGATTTCTCAGCAGGATAAGCAGACCAGGATAAAAGTATACCCACGGGCAAGTTATGAATTGTCTTACAGTAATGCAGCACAATTCTTTTATCTTTGGAATAAATGATAGACCTTCACTGAATGTGCTTCATACTGTTGGTGGAGTTAATTAATATAGATGTAGTGTAAAATTAATATGTTTGATATTTTGAAACTTTTAACAATATCTGCTAAAACTAGTGAGTAGACAACACAAAATTTAGCAGTTGATGTATTTCATCAGCTCAGCATCTATGCACTTTTTTCAAGTAAAATCATCTCTTTTCTTGATTGAATTAATACTTTCCCACTCATTCAACCGGTTTCAGTGAGGACAGACTCAGGTCACAACTGCTCTAGAGCGATCATCCAATTATCCATTGTTGCAGATACTTGGTGGCTCAATGGAAATCAGCCATGCAATTTTTCTACTCTTACTAAGAAAGTAATATTGCTTTTCTAGTATGTTGGACATTCAGCAATGTTTATTTTTAGAATTTTTCATAGTATATGTTTCCAGTACATGATGATTCCTCATTGTGGACCCTTGGTATGTGGTCAAAATGCGTCTTCATTCTTTTGAGTCCCTTCTCTTCTCTGTTTCCCCTCCATCTTGTTTTTTTTTGTTTTTTTTGTTTTTTTTTTTTTTTGAGACAGGGTCTCACGTTGTACTTTAGGCTGGCCCTGAGCTCACTATGGAGCCCAGGCAAGCCTTGAACTCAGCAATCTTCCTGCCTCTTCTTCCTGAGTGCTGGGATTACAGGCTTGAGTCACCACACCTGGTATCTGTGGTATGAGGTACTGATTGCCAGTGGGCGCACCACACCCAGTATTGTTGTATGTGGTTACTGGGGATTGAACCAGGGACCTTGCGCTTGCAAGGCAGGCACTGGAACCACTGAGCCAAGTCTCTGGCCCTCCCCTCCATCTCTTGATCACCTTTGTTTTTGCAAACATTCTACCCTCATGGGAGAATCTGTCCAACAATGGAGTTGGAAAAAACATGAGATGAGTAGATGAATAGTTAAAAATCCCTAGATATTTTAGCCTAATGTCACATTTCACCCAAAGATTTATGGTATCTTTATTATGGAAATGATGATTTTAAAGTTTATAAATAAATTCTACATGAAAATATTTTATTGAGTCATTGACTTTATAATATTTTAGAAGGTAAAACTAATTTAAAAACAAGACAAGCATTTACACAGTCAAAAATACATATTCATTAGACATTTAAATGTTTCAGACATTACAAGTTCACTGTGTAAATAATTGAATTAGTTACCACATTTTTTCAGCAATTAAAAGAAATCCCTAATAAATAACCCTAAATAAATAAATAAAATCTTTAAGAATTCAACAAATAAGTTTGACTTCAGAGAAGTTTTCTTTAGAAGTACCACTTAATTTCTGACCCATATGATAGGGTCTGTCTTACTTGTACCAAATAAAAGAGAGTTACCACAGTAAAATGCATATTGCCAGCAATCTATACCTATAGGAAGAAAAAAAAAGAACAGCACATCGGGTGTTAAAGATGAAAAGGAATTGAAAATACATGTCATAACCAGTAGCTAAACTCCTGCGGATTGAAGATACACTGTAGAACTAATAGAAAGCAGAGTTACTTTTAAAATCCTCTTCTTAAAAGAAGGGGTAGTAGGACCACACCAAGCATGGAGCATTTACAAAGCCAGTGCGTTAACCAGTCACTTTGGGCCTGAGCTGTAAAAAAATCTCCAGCAACTACATCAAGTCACTACTATGAGGATGGCTGTGTCTCTGGAGCCCTAACTGAAGAAAAATTTAAAAATCAAATCACTTTGATTTCAAAACAAGTAGCATGGGAATCTCAGCTCCAGGTGGGATGCAGAACAAAGTGCGTTTTTTCCACTTCAAAGAGAACAATGAGATAAAAACAAAGAAAAAAAAAACCCTCGTATTTACTACCGGGTTATTTTGAGAGAGTAAAACACAAATGAAGTATTATAAAGCACACACATCTCTCAGTAGAAATTCACAACAGCTTTATGACCTACCGGTTTATGTTTTCCTATTATTTAAACTTAATTGTTTAAAATAAACACAGAAGCAAGTATTCAGAGCTTGTAATATAACTTATAGTACTGTGGGGGCATAAAATTATATAGAAAGTAATATAATGTTGTTTTAACAATAATTTAAAGAGGCACATTATAAGCTTTAGAAGGGCCATTAAAATACTATTAAGTATTAAGAATTAGAAAAGGTAATTTAACCAGGAGCCCACATGAAAAAATAACTTGGCATATTCAAACTCTGTCTGGGCTGGCGGAATGCTAACATAATCCCGAGGCAGAGCATTTCCGGGGAAAACACCGGAACTGGCAGACTCCGCCCTCTCGGGGGACACTCGGGGGAGGGAATGACGACGCTGCTCTGCGCTGCTCACAGAAGACGCACTTTCTTCATCGAGACACAGGAAAGGAACAGTGGGTGAAATCAAGCCTGAGAGGACTAATTACAGCAAAGCTGGTCACGTGGTCTCCGCATAACACAAAGCACAGGCTGATTTAAGGGTATTTTCGGAGTAAGTGGAGACATTTGATTACATGAATAGATTAATTTTGTAAAGAGCTGCATCACATTTACTCGTGTGATGATATAATAGTCGTGTTTCAAGTAGAAAAATAATTAATATAACAGCAGTGATAAATAGCTGAAAGTTTTGTGGGTTGCGATGCTTTCCCGTTCGAAATGGAGCAAGTGCCCAGGTTCCAAGTCGGTAAATAGAGAGAAAACTCTATTTCAGGGCTCCGCGCCCTGAAACCCCAAAGTCAGGAGCTACGTGCATAACGAGGTGCCTTTCCATTAATCTTAACTTTGAAATGTTTTATTTCCTCACATTTTATCATTGTTACATTCTATTTATTCACTCAAAATTATGTTATCATGATTTGAAACGAATGCTGTTTATATTCTCTAGGTAGAGGTAGGATCTACATGAATGACAAAAATAAAACTTTTTGCAATACTACTGAGATAAAAGTGGATATTGTTTGCTACGTCTTCGATGTTACACGCATGGCTTACGCCAGTCAAGACGTAGATTTACTGTCTTCTGAATGTGCAAGAAACACCCCTGTGTATCGGCTTGTTTCACTGTTCCCTCCCTGACTCACTCTCTTTCTCCCATCTGCCCATTGACTGTTCCTTAAGAACCGATGGACTTTTAACACTACCATTATTTCCTTCCCAGAGAGGGCTAAGGAGTTCAAAGTCTGTAAATTGTGGAGCCAGGAAGTCAACACGTAGGAACTGAAAATTGAGAACTTCAGTTCGCCACGCTGCCAGACCGTGACCACGGTGCTCATTCTCAGATTCCAGAACTACTCACAGCGAAGCGCCTCGGGTTCTAGTCCCGTAGGTTCCAGTTATTTGAAAGATGATTTTCAAGCTTATGTTCTTAACTGTATTCATCAAATAATTGATTACTGGTATTTTTAGTTGAAAAGAAAGGAGCAATGAATCATTTTAATTGTCATAAAACCCACACTAAGGGCATTCTTAGAGTAATTGAATAGTGTCTATTAATAGTGTGTATTGTAAATTGTAGATAGCTAAAATAGTTCATGGGTTTTGCTTTATATTTTTATAAGAAAATTACATTTGATGAAACATACCAGCAAACATAAAAGTGTACCTTTCACAACATAACAATTAAGTAGTATAAAATTATACTGCACATTCTCACATTATCTTCTAAACTATGTAATTTATGATGTTCTCTAGTTATATAGTACCACAAGACAACAAACTGCAAATTCTGAACCTAAAACTCATCCTATTCACATGAGAATACAGTAAACGAATTTTAGAAAAGGCACCTATCTTGGCTATGCAGTTGAAGTGAGTTATTATAGTAGAACTCAGCCTCCTTGAAAGGAAATGAATCTATAATAAATATAAATTCTGGATATGTATTCAGTAATCTATTAAGGATGATTCTCTCTCTTTTGAATCCATCACTTGCAGTGGAATACTCCCTAAGTCTTGATTATTTTTCTTTATACTTGTGCCACAAATACCCATCGCTCAGATGTTCTTTAAAAACTTTCTTTTTAGCACCTCTTGCTGATTTACTTTCTTTGCAAATAACCTTATGGGCTCATTAATTATATAACTCCCATCTAGACTTTATTTTCTCTCATCATAAAAATGGACACTGACTTAAGCTATATGCTATCTTTATTGATAATGACAGCATCTACATCTTGGCCAAGATTAGATTTAGAATTTTTGAGAGGTGAAATAATTATACTTTGAAACTGTAAGGAAAATTAGAGGTGGCATAATGGAAAAACAGTTGAAAATACTTTATGAATAATAAAATGCAAATATCTAAAATAACGCATATGGCATTTAAATATTTTAACAACATCCTGTATTTATGTGTATGTAGATGTCTACATGTAGTGTTATATGAATCATTTTTATTTTTAAATATATAACTGTAGCTCATGCCAAGAATGTCCACTCTGGGTCTTGCTCACATACTCCTCCCCCCCTAGTCACTTGTTTTCTTTCTTTTCTCCTCTTTGCTGATGCTTATTTTTAGCAAGCAGCTCTGTCTTTTGTTACGGTTGCTGTCATTTACATTTCTCTATTGACATGGGATGTAAAATCCAGAGAGTCCAAGAGCACTTTATCCTGTTCAAAATCTCGCCTGTCTTTTGGTAATTTACAGCATCTTAATACATTACTTTTGGTTATTTAAATAATGCTATGTGAAAAATAATTTTAGAAAATAACAGGACACATCTGGTATGGACCTCTGGCTAACAGCTCTACTCGGTCTTCTGGTGCGGAGTTTCCCCAGGTGGCCTTCTGTCTGTGTTTCTCGCGAGAACTCCCAAGGACTTTCCATCTTCCCTTTCCCATAATACTACTGTGATCCCAAAAGGAGCCCACACAGATGGTCACAATGAAACCAAATCACCCCTAAAAACCCTACCTTAACTTTTAAGTGCATTGATTTATCCATTCATTAGTTTGTTACTACTTATTTGTAGTACATAGTGATGATGTTCATAGTGGGAGTTGGTGCATGCACAGAACGCACCTTAACTGTTCTCATCCTCTTCCTCTCTCCTTTCGTCCTCTCCGTCTATCTCTCGGCCCTGTTTCTATTGTATTTTATATTGCTCTGTAATTTATTAAGATTTTTCATATAAAATAAATCATCTCATATTTAAGCTTGTGGGTGTCCTGTATTTCAGGCACTATTGTGGTCTCAAAGCGGATCCACTTACCTGCTAATGAATGTCTCGCGGTCCCTCCTCTCTGTGGCAGACAGTGCTCTGCTGTGTGTAAATACCACATTTTCTGTACCCGTTCATCCCTCGGTGGAGCTACAGGCTGCTCAAGGTGTGACTTTCATGACCTGTGCTGCGGTAAACGTGGCAATGTGTGTGTTACTGTGGAGTCATGTGGCCGCGACGTTAGCTTTCTTAGGAAGAAGCTTTGAAGCCCAGTAGCTGGGTTGAATGCAATTTCTAGTGTCAATTTTTGAGGGATCTCTCCATGCCTTTATATAACGTTTGTCATAATCCATAGCACCAACAATGCAGAAGGAAGACTACTTTAAATAGACTGTTTTAAATATGGTCAGGGTGGCAGATTGGGACTCCACATGTGAATTGTGGCAGGACAAGGCTTTCCTGTGCCTACAGGAGTGGGCATCCTCTCTGTTTACTCCTTAGGGCTCCTCATCTGAGAACTTTTCCTTTATCCTTACTAGATGACAAAAGATGTTAGTATCTTGTATTTTAATACAGAGAGAGGGCACATTTCCTTCCTTCCATGTGAAACTACCAGCCAATTCTAAATACATTTGGCCACTGCTATTCTTCCTGTTGTCCCAGCAATCCTCATGTTCCTTAGGATCTTGAGACATGTGTGAAATAAGCAATACACCCCTGATTAATACTCTTAGTCTCAACTCTCATGAACTAGTCAACTTGATTCGGTAGATTAAGTGAAAATTGTTCTGGGTTCATAAATTCATGGAGTGGATCCAACATTTTAGGCCTTAGGCTGATTATTAGGGATAGCTGGCTCATCATAGCTAGTTGTTGAAACTAGTTCTCTGCAAGAAAAGTCCACAGTAGAAATACTTGAACCCTTCTCTGGAACTTGAAGCTCCAACCCAGTGACATGCAATGTCTGTGTTTATCAGTGGCAGATTTTTAATTTTGATATAGAATCTGACTGGCGTATTGGATAACTAGGCATCCTTTAGTTACTCGCCAATAGCCAAAAGGTAGGAGGAGAATTCAGGAAAGCTCTCGACTTTGGACTGAGGCAGAATCTAAGGCAGGAGACAGAGATGAATTGAGAAGCCAGGCCCAGACTCAAATATACTGGCTATAAAGTGGCAACAAATAGAAACTGAACAAATTTAAACATATCAAGCATGGTGAATGGTAAAAAACAGGACATTTAGAGCCACACAGTTTATTGCTGACAACTAAGGAGTGTAAACTCAACTAGAGAACATAAAATGCATCAAATTGTTTTAAACTGTTCCACTTTGCATCATAATCATTGTCCCTGTGGAATGTTATCAAAGGGGATAAATCTGTGTTACACAATTAGGCACAAAACAATTTTCTTTCTGAAAATGATGGCAGGAGAACATATCTGTGAAGAGGCCCTAGACCCCATCTTTCTTCCTCTTCTATGAAGATACAGCCAGTGGTGGCTGTGGGCAAGTGAAGAGACCCTGCAGGGCTGTGGACTCTGCAGCTCCAGCTCCAGAAGTGTGAGCCAACCAACCAGTCATGTGTTACAGAAGCTGAACAAAATAAGGGTTCACAATGGATGTTGTTGATAGTAACTCTATGTGGATGGAATCTTCAGAAAACTTCTGAAAACTGACTGGTCTTTAGGAAAAGTTTTGTAATCAACTTTAGAGAATATATTTCATTACTGCTCAATTTGTTGGGATCATATATATTTTAGATGGAAATGTATTGAGAAATTTTCAGACTTCTGACATTCCATGGTTAGTTTCTCCTCACGTATTATTTTGGTTGCCATTATATAATTTTAGTAATCAGAAACTTAAATTTGAAAACTTAATATATATTTATTGTAAATTTACAACTCTTGCATGATAGTTGTGCTTTTAAGAAATCTTCAGAGATTTGCAGATTCGTATGAACTTTCTTCAGGTTATCTGTTTCCAGGATTTCAAAGACAACTATGCTCACTCTTCTATTCCTACCAGATATCTACGTTTGCACTTTAAAGTAAAATAAAGGGGTGAATTGCTGAAGACAAAAATATTATATGTTTAATATCCAGATTATCAATGGGAAGGTACCTATTTTTGACAAAAGTATATATGTATTGAAATTTCCACCATCTTCTGCCTGGATTGACTCATATTTTATATATGGTTGTTGATTAATTTATGAAAAATTGGGCTTTCAAATGTTTTAAATACACCCTTGAAAAGTTGTCAACTCTTTGGTGAGTTTGCTAATCACTTCTTAGGAGAGAAATATTTTTCCATGCTTCTTCATCTAAATAAATTAATAATTTAGTAAACTTGAGAATCTCAAAAATTATATCACACTCAAAAATTATTCTCTTCTTTCACATTTACTTGCTCTTTATGACAGTAACAAACTTTAACCAGAAAAAAAAAAAGACCTTCTGGGCAGCGCTTTAAGAAACATCCTCTGTGCGCTGCGACTGTGAGAGACACCGTCCCATGCAATTGTGTCCGTTCTGTTATGTGTTCTCTGCCAAAGGGTGTGGCTTTGCGCTGAGGGCTCCCAACTCATCGTCTTTGGCCCAGATGCCAACCTAGAAAACCAATAAATTATTTTCTATATATGAAACTATCATTATTATCTTCCCTGTTGCTGTGCCCACTGGTCTTTAATGGATGAGTGGATCCCCATGGTGTCCTTGTTGTCATTATGTCTCACAAACAGGCACAAAATGAGATTAAATCATCTTTCACAATCTGAGGTCAAGAATAAGACACCTTGTCTTCACTGCAAAATCAAACTGGGGTATTAATTTTATTTCTCCTTGATCACAAAGCCTTTTTCTCCAAAATATGATTAAAATTAAATTCTACCAAAATCTAACTTTTCAGCAGATTTTTTTAGAGTAATTCATTTCTTTGCTTGTTCATCAATTAGATTGTAATGTTCATCCAAACCCAAAGTCCAGGTCCTTAGGTGGCATTTCATCCCGAAGCAACTTATTTGTCAATTAGTCCTATAAAATGGAATGTGCCATCACATACTGAAAATGGGACAAGGCTCGAGGCTTTCAGAAACTAATGTTCTTTTGATAATTCCAAATGGACATTATCCAACTGAAGTATGTATCTCCAAGTAAATACCATGTAGATCAATCACATCAGGCTCATTAGCAATGAATTACTCTCATAGTTTGGTATCATTTTCCTACACACTGCTGGCACATTAGAATGCTGGACCGATTATATTCTCTGACTACTTGCATTAATAGATGGTCTCTTCCTTGGTGAAAAAAATAGGGGGAAAGTTCAAATAAAACCAACCTAAATTTGAACATCAATGATTTTTCTTCTGAGTATATATGATTTACCCTTGACAGTATTTCAGAACAATTTGAATCTGGTTCTCCATGTGTCCTCTGAGCAGGAAAATCCATTTAATTACTTTTATTGATTATAAAGTAGCAGATGAAAAAATATATTTTATTAATGGATGAACAATTTACATATATTAGGATTAATTAATTTATACGTTGTGACCATTTTCAAAATTAGGATGAATATGTTCTCATTATTTCTCATTTTAATTAATTTCTAACAATTAAAATTAATGAAAATGTTTTTTCAAATCTGTATTCTTTATTCTGAGGAAAATTAATTGCTTTCTGAGAAATTTACTCTTATTTAATATGTCATAACCAACAGAAAATTAATATACTAAGGACCTAAATGGAGCAATTGAAAATAAACCCAACATGTTTTAAACTCCTATTAAACCACAAAGTTATTTGAGTATTTAATTTCATAAATCATTTAAATATTAGTATATTTTTATATATTTCTACAAATCAATCACCGCAAAGTATTATGATGTTATAATAAATATTTGATATTACCCATAAAATAGAAATGGAAGGAATATTAAATGCATCTGAAACAGCGAAAGTATACTGAGGCTCTTTGGTCTGTTTTTTGTTTATCTATTTTTTTAATGTTCTACCTTCTCCATACATTTTAAGCTTCAGAATTAGTGTTAGATCAACATGATTGAAGGAAATCATTATTTGTGCTGCAAGAATGTAGGACTGGTGATAATTTATAAATAAGATTAACCCTTTTTTATTATCTCTCTCAAAAATGAAGATAGAATACAGTAGGCAAAAGATTAAATATACTTAAAATTAAGCAGACTGTAACTTGAGTTAAAGGAAAGTATTGATTCCTTGCAATAAAATAGCAACTTTTGAATGTATGTGCTCACTGTGACAGCACATACACTAAAATTGAATGTATTAATAATTATATACTAAAGATATGTGCTTTGGTTTAGGTGTGATATATCATAGGATATATTTCTAGTGCTTTAATGTTTTAAGATTTATAATCAGGACAAAACTTTAAAGCATAAGGCTTTACTTTTGAAGGTTTTTACATATTTATCAATTTTAAGCAATCATCACCAAAAGTGCATAATACTCACTGGGAACCTTATCTTACCTTTAATGATCCACAAACTGGGCAGAGGGGTTTTTTTATTAATAACTTTCTGTTACTGCACCTAAATATTTCAGGACTGCAATGTACACAAACCTGTTAAAATATCTTAATAAGTTCTGACCCATTATAAGAAACAGGACAATAACCAGATCTATACAGAAGTGATTAATATTTAAAGAATGTTTCTATCAAATAGTATATTTATTAATAAGAACAGAGACCTACAATAAGCTGAACTCAGTGTTTTAAGGGACAAGTTTTAGAAAAGGAAGTATTTAAATAGTTACAGAAGAAGAACGGGTGTTAACAGAAGGAAATAATAGTATCCTTGTCGAGAGTTTCCAACAGCCCGTGAAGGGTGGAAAGAGAGGAAAGTAAGAGAACAACCAGAAGTCTCTGGCTCGGGTCGTGAAACTGTACTGCTCTGGATCTGGCAAGGCTTCCCAGGCTTAGGTGATGAGGGTTCTGTACAAGACAATGAAAATGTGTTCGTGGCCCATAAAAGAAACACCGTGGTTACATGAAGCATGGAAAGAGCAAGATCAAAGCAGTTGATTCAGGGAAAGATGTCTATAAAAAGCTATTGTGCTCATGAAATATGCACAGTCTTGTAAAGAGCATGGGCCTTTGTTGGAACCAAAGAATCTTCATTTTATAAGTCACCCCATCTGATGTTTTAGTTGTAAACAAACATTGTACTTTATAAAAAGGTCCTGTGTAGATGTGATATATATATTCTGTAAAAATAACTTGTGACAACTTGCTAATTGTGCTAATTGTGTGAGGCTTCCTAAAACCCCCAGAGAAGTCAGTAAGGTCGCTGAGCTGGTTGCACTGGTCGCCAAGTACAGCGATTTCCTGAAGAGCTTAAGGGGACATAGCTCACATAATTAACCGGTGAGCTAATCAATAGGGCTGCTCCTACCAAGGATTTCCTTTGTTAGCCCTCCCGCAGGATGACTATTTCCTATTCCCCCTCTACCAATGACCACCTGATAAGTATGATAGATCAAACTGTTAGCCAATCACTAGAAGGTTTAGGTCCCCTTCCCGTGTGTGTAACCTGAAATGCCCTTAAAAGGGGCCGGTAGCCATTCTTCAGGGTCTCCAACCCAATATTGGTAGACCCACTGCATGCTGTGCTAATAAAAGTGCCCTTGTTCATTACATGCGTGTGTTTGTCTTCCTCGGGATAGCATGATCCAGACATTACAGCCTTAATGAAGGAGAGGAGGGCAGAGGCTTCAGAAGTAGGAATCTCTGGCTCTTTTCAGAGAAAGCAAAGGGAGAAGCAGAGAGTGCCCAGCTGCACCGAAGAGATGGGTACGAAGTATAAGCAGAGAAACAGCTGGGAAACACGCTTGTGGGAAGAGGACACTCTGGGGTATCCAATCGCCCTCCGTTTCCAGTTGTCTTAAGGGACTTTAAATAGAGAAAGTAGATAATCTCATGATATTACAGGAATGAGCTTCAATGCTCTGTTAAACAAACACAAAATCAAGATGAGAAGAAACCTCCAGAAGCAAGAAAGTACTGCATAGAGGTTTCACGATATCCTCAAGGAATTTTCCTGGCTTCTAAGGAACATACACATTTCTACCAAAAACAGTTTAGGGATCAGATACAGAATGGTGGTAGATTCCTCAATAAGTGAGCATAATCTCCTGAGTTTGAGCTCTAACTCCAGGAAGCAAATCAATTGAATGAGTTGTGAGCAAAACATGTTCCTGGGCACATATGTTAAATGGTAAGGCCACAATATAAAAAATATAAGTACTATTATATGCTGCCTTCATTCTTTAATTTGAGATGCCAGATTTTTTAATATCTGTATCTTTCAATATAGTGGAACATTCCAGTCATTGTGTTTTTCTTTAGTCTTGCTACTGTTACAGAGCAGGTGTCAAGTCTGTAAAGTTTTTGTTTGTTTGTTTGTTTGTTTTTTTGAGACAGGGTCTCGCGTTGCAGTCCAGGCTGGCCCTGAGCTCACTATGGTGCCCAGGCGAGCCGCCGCGAGCTCAGCCATCCTCCTGCCTCTGCCTCCCGAGTGCTGGGATGACAGGCGTGAGCCACCACGCCCGGCATTTGTAAAGTTTTTTTTATGAGCAAAGGCAAGTGAGGAAACATCTGTGCAAGAGGTTTTCACTCCACCACACCAGGCGCTCGCCATTGTAAGCTGCTCCCCGTGCAAATGCAAAACTTCAGTGAAGTGCAGAAGTGTTCGTAAGTATTGCTCTGGCCATATTCTTTCCTGTCGTTGATGTATTGTAGAGTGACAGTCTCACTGTGCTCGATCATGACCGAATAATCAACACGTTAAGTTCTTTGAAGTAGGACGCTAGGAACTGACGGGTTCATTAGCACTTTGGGAAATTGAGAGTTAATTGAAGATCACAATTCAATGTTTTTTACACCCTCATTTCTATTTCTAAATAACTTTTGGACTATTTTTTTTTTAAAAAAACTGGCATTGTTAGGAAAATTCAGACAATGTGTATTATGATTTCTTTTTTCGTACCATATCATTTATTTCTTTAAAATTACATATAACTTAATACTTAGATTACATTACTGGTCATCTACAGTACCTTTTCACTAATCTTTTTTTGAGGTTTTTGACACAAATTGATGTAGATAGTAGTATATATGCACTCATGCCAGAATAAGACCTTCCCTCAATACAAGTGTGATTTTTGCAAGAACAATGGTTGTATTTATTTTAAAGTCTTCAAACCACACTATAATACTCCATAGCACACCATAAATTGGTTAATTGATATGACATCCTACCAAATTTAGCAACATTGAACGTGTATACATAAAAAGTATGAATAAAAGCCATGAGAATGCTTCACAGTCCTGTGAGAGTCTTCTTGGAGGAGAGGAAACTGGCGCTATGACCGTGGACACAGCGGGACCAACCAAAAGCTATGGGCTAAGGGCCACTTCACTGGGCTGAAGCAGATTCCTACAGCAGTGAAACAGAGTCTCAAGGGCAACAGGTCAAGCCCAGGACAGGGGGAACTGAAACCGCCTTATTTGTGAAAAAGCCAGAGTTAACCTTTACATCTGCAGGGCCCGGAGCTCGATGCTGAGAAACAGCCTAGTCTCAAGGACGCATGTCAGCAGGGCAAACAAGGAACAAAGACAGCATCACATCCCCCTCAAATCTGGTGCTCTGGGGCTCACTGGCGCCTTCAGCCACCTGCACCTGGACTGACTTGGTTTTGTGAAGTCTGAGGCTCAGCATGTAGTTGTATGTCCCCGGTTCCATCCACACTGTCCTATCTAATCACAAGAATGAATTAAAATGCCATTAATTTTTTTTTTTGAGAAAGGGTCTCGCTTTGTAGTTCAGGCTGGCTCTGAGCTCACTATGCAGCCCAGCAAACCTCGAACTCAGCGATCCTCCCGTCTCTGCCTCCCGAGTGCTGGGATGACAGGCATGAGACACCATGCCCGGCATTTGTGGTATGTGTTATTAACTGCTGGTGGTCATGAGTTGCCACGCCCAGAATTGTTGTATGTGGTTACCGGGATTGAACTCAGGACCTTGCGCTTGCGAGACAGGCGCCAGAAGCACTGAGTTAAATCTCCGGCCCACAAATGCCATTAATTTTATTTTTTTAATTGAATTCTTTATTGGTACAATTTATATACATCTCAAAATCACATATAACATTGGGAAATTTGTACCAGTATATGACACAAGTTAATTCTCATTTTTACCCATATCCCTACCCACTCTCCCCTCCTCCCCCCTTTATACATGCTCTTTTATTTTCTTTCTGTATCATATTTATTCCTTCCCCTCATCACATTCCCACACCAAATTTCCTATAGAAATATTCCACTCTATAAAAGCTGTCCTACTTTCTAAAACTCATTTGCATCTACAGGTGTTCATGCCAAAGAGAAGATCCGGAAATTGTCTATCTGTGATCTATTGATTTTACTTATTAGTATATCCTCCAGGTGTCTCCATTTGCACCTAAATGGATCGATCTTGTCATTCTTTATGGCAGAGTAATATTCCATTTTGTAAAAAAACCACATCTTCTTTATCCACTCTCCAGTTGATGGACATTTGGGTTGTTTCCAAGATTGAGCTATCGCGAACTGAGCTGCTATGAACAAGGGTGTACATCTGTCTTTCCAATGTGAGTTTTTAAATTCTTTTGGGGCCATTAATTTTATAAGAATACAATGAAAATTAAAGACGGAATTTTGACCACTTCAAAATGACAAAAAGCTGAGCATTCATCACAGTTTATTTTGAAACTCTGCCTATGTGTATAACTGTTTCTGTGCAGAAGGACATGAGTGGAAGTTTCTTATACATTTGAAATAATGCACAGTTAGGAATTACATGTCTTTTTCCATCCAGGAGGTAAATAACACCTTTCTCACAGGCAACAGAGGGCTTATGCCAGCTGGGCTTCCGCTCACTCGTCTCATGCCTGTAGTTAGCATTAGAAGTTTAGCGCTGAACTGTTACAACTGCTGATGTTCTTGTAAGACCCTCATTTATCAGCTTGTGTCCTGTGCTTCTGTCCACTCTGGTGTCCTCCCTGTAGGCTCTCAGAAGTCTAACAGCAGTATCATTTTGTTTACTTTTATTTTCTTTCAACCAATCAGATAATTAATCGTGAAGTCAATATAATAAACAAATATTAATATTTTCAAAAAATAGGGTGCTCAAATTTCTATAGGAAAATTGGTGTGGGAATGTGATGAGGGGAAGGAATAAATATGATACAGAAAGAAAATTAAAGAGCATGTACAAAGGGGGTGAGGAGGTGTGGGTGGGTAGGGATATGGGTAAAAATGAGAATTAACTTGTGTCATATATTGGTACAAATTCCCCAATGTTATACATGATTTTGAGATGTATATAAATTGTACCAATAAAGAATTCAATTTATAAAAAAATAGGGTGCTCAGCATTGATAAATGAAAACATTTTACAAAGGAAAAGCCTTGATTTAAGGTATTTTTCAACACGGTACAGAAAAAAAGATATGAAAATATCTACTACTTATTTATGATCATTAAAATGCATATTTCTTGCTACCTGCAATAAAGCCAGAAATTAATAATATGAAAGATGTCCAGAATTATGCACATGCATGGAAATTTAATAATTTACTTCTAAGTAAATAATGGATCAAGGAAGAACTGAGAAAAGATTCCTTTTAAAATTTTAAACAAATTGAAAACATAAAATATCTATTAGATACAGCAGATGGTAATAAAGAGAAATTCCATAGCAATAAATCCCTTTTAAAGGCAAAATAAAACAGGCTCTCAAATAAACAATGTTTCATTACATCTTAAGGAATGAGAAAAATAAGAAAAACCGAACTAAACTACCACATGAAAATAAATTATAAAGATAAAAGAAATAAATGAGATAGCAAACAAATAATTGAAAAAAATGAACAAAATGAACAATTGGTTCTTTGAAATTTAAAAACAAAACTTGACAAACCCTTAGTAATACTGAAGGCAGGAACAGGCAGCTTCCCTGCTAACTTCTACCAAACAATGAAAGAAAACTAACACTAATATTTCTTAAATTATACCAAAATTTTGATGAGACAATTCTCCAAAACTCATTCTATGAAGGCAGTATTACTGTTATACCAAAACCAAATGACACACAGAAAAAGAGAAAATATAGATCAGTAATCTTGATAAACATCGATGCAAAATTGTCAGCAAATTTTTGGTTAACTGAATCCCACACAGAACTGAGACCGTTTGTGCTAATCGGTCAAACTTCATTCCAGGAATCATGCAGTGTACACGGTTTCGCCTTCCAGATGCTGCAGGAAAATGCTTGACACCTGAAAAGTTAAACTGGAGAATTTTAGACAGCTCAGTTTTAGTCCATGAACAGCCTCTGGCTCCTCTACGGCAGAGACAGCTTGGTGGCGGACCGTGAGAATGTGTCCTTCTGGACCACGCATCCTGCATCCGGGCTCTTCTGAGCAGGCCTAGCTTTCAAACCCTCCTGTTCAGAAACGACTTATTTCTAAACAATAACAATATGAAAATCAAATACACGAAACAACACATGAACAAAGAAAGAACATAATGTACATCATGTAACTATCTCAGTTTAGATAAGTGGAAAAGAGGTGTGGAAAAGCAGTCAACATTTGTACCTATAAAACCTCAGAAAATTAGGTACAGAAGAGTCGTAACTCAACATAAAGGAGGCCTTATATGATAAACAACAATTAACGTCATATTGAAGGGGGAAAAAACTGAGGCTTTCTGAGGTCTGGACGAAGACACAAATACCCACTTTCCCTACTTTCTTTGGAAATAAGACTAGAAATTTCTGTCTACAACTATTAAGCAAGAGAAAAAAATAAAGGACATCACAATGGGAAAGCAGAAGGTGAAATCGTCACAGATTATAGAGTACTTAGCTTTTAAATGCATAAAACGTCCTAAAAATGAACCACCAGAAGAAACAAATTTAGCAAGGTTGTAGTTTACAAAGCACAGACAAAAATCTTTAGCACTGGTATAAGCCAATCTAAGATTATCTGAGAAATTTAAAATTTAAGAGAAAACATAATGCATTTCCAGTAGCTACAAAAATCTGTGGATTAGCTTAGTAGAAGGATGAAATAAATTGAGGCAGACAGCACAGCCTGGATTAGGAAATTAAATGCCCATGGTTTTTAACCACTAACTCTGGACGACTTTCTGAGTATATTAACCATGTAGTATTGATTCAGCCTTCTCCATTTGACTGGGTTTCACTTGACACTTGTCACCTACCCCTCATTCTCACCTAAGCTTTCTCTATTTTCAGATTTATTGTTTTTACTAGGGAATGCTATTGATGTACAGTGGATACACTAGCAGTAGGGAACGCTGCATGTACATGACACTTTGGGCTCCTTTGTATTTACGATGCCCCCCCCCAGTTGTTAGATAAATTTCCCATCTCCACAAAGTGTACCTCCCTGTTCCTAATGCTTGTCTTTTGTTGTTTTAATTATTTAAACTTTGGGCTTCTTACGTAATCACTTGGTATTTAAGCTTTATCTGACTTATTTCAGTTAGCATTACGGTGTCAAGAGCATCCATTTTCTTACAAATGATTCAGGATAATCCTTTTTATGGCTGAATACTACTGCACTGTGTATCTAGAAACATTCTCTTTAACCATTCATCTATTGGCGGGCATATAGGCCTCTTTCAAGATCAACTATTATGAGTTGTGCTGCTATAAACATGAGAACTCCGGCATCACTGTAATGTGATGTCTTTACACTTTGAGGAAGATGTCTAGGAAAGCTATAGCTGGGTCAAATGAAATGCAAACTACTTTTTTGTAGGGTACCTTTTAGAGGTAAAATACATGGATATATTTTCAAATGACCTAATCAGTTTAACAGACATATTGATCACCTCAAAATCTTATTCTTTCTTTGTGGTCAGACTAAATTTCTATTCTTCCCTTACAATCCTTTGTTAGTTACTGTGTTCACTATGATGTATTAGAAATCAGTAGAATCCATAAAAACATCAGACTAATTGAATATATCTTCATTAAAAAGTGAATAAGAAATTCCTATAAATTTGTTTCTAATCATAATGTAATAATTGAAATAATTCTACTATTAAACCTGAAGAAATGCTTATCATCCTATAAATAATATACTTATAAATTAAAAAAATAAAGGAGACAGTTGATCAGAGATAGGAAAAGAATACTTTGTAACTCAAGAAAATACTGAAGCCCTAACATATCATATTGGAAACTATATTATTTGAATGTTAACTACAAAGAAGCTCAGAGATACTCTCCAGGAAGTCAAATCAAACCATTTAGGAAAAGAAAATGAACATTGATACAGAATATGTTTAAAAGGAATGTGAATAAAATGAACATTCATTTTAATAGTCAAGTTAATTTATATGCACTAGCCTTTCTGAAAATCAATAAAAAATCCTACACATATAAAAAGCAAATGTCTAAAAATTTAAAATATCAGGATATGAGTTTAAGAAGGGTGCTTTGTTAAATGTTTGAATGTAGACATTATGTCACAGTCCTTTAAAATTCATAGCAATGTCTATTCTAATTTACCTGGTCTTCCTCCACAGCTTACTTCAATGATACAATGTACAGAGAGGTGTGTAGAAGTACATTCCATAGGGTCCCTGTTATCCATCAAGAGCTCAACTTGATTACCAATTGAAACTAATCGTTTGGCCAATCCAATTTGCTTCATAAAATTTATTTTGAATTAATGGAACAATTTAAATATCACAAAAGTTCAAGTATCCATCATTTTTGCAGAGTAATTTTTCAAATCCTTTTAATAAATAAAATGATGACATTTGGCATAATTAGGTTCAAGACCTCTCATGAAATACCATCCATTTAACAGTTTGTATTTAACAAACTTCCACAGCTCTAGAAAAAAAAAAAGTCCATAATGAATACTTAAAGCAAATGTCATCTCTTACTCAGCCACTTTTATTTATTTAGTGGAGAAAACATTAATAGAAATTCAGATACATTAGGACAGTATAATAATCCCATCACATTAATAATGCAGATGGCATGAGGAGGTTAATTACATCTACAGAGAACATGTTTTGTTCCTAATGTTCTTTCTTTAGACACTGCCTCCTCCACCCTCCATGGGAAAATTCACTTAGTTTCTCTTTTTTCTTTTAACAAAATGCTACTTACGTGGGCATGTAGTCTTTAATAAAGATAACTTAATCACTCATTCCAAACTTATTACCAGTTTAAATAAATTAATTTGACATTTAAAGCAATGCTTTCAGTAGAACACATTTTAGTATCCTAGGTAATTTCTACATGAAAATATGAGATAATTGCTACATCTCATCATAATGTATGGCATTACAGTTTGATTATGAAATGTCCCTCCACAGTTCTATGTTAAAGGCTTAGCGCCTACTTTGTCTCTGGGAGAAAGTGGTAGAAATTTTACTAGGGGCCCAGAAGGTGTTTCCTCTGCCCCACCCCCCTCATTCCCTCTCTTTCTCTCTCCCTCTTTCTCTCTCCTTCTCTCTCTCCCTCTCACTCTCTAACACCATGAAGCAGGCAGCTTCATGCCAGCACCTGCTTTCGGCCACTGTGTTCTATCTTCTCATACCCCAAAAGCAATGTGAGCAGCTGATCCCAGGCCAAAGCCCAGTCAACTATCAGCCAAGATAAACTTTTCTTCTTGAAAAAGCAGACTATCTCATGTGCTTATTACAGAAACAGGAAGCTGGCTGGTCACATGTGAAATCTATTGTACTATTAAAGCATTATATCAATTCATGGTACAACTGTCTTAATAAGGCTTGCATACAATGCTGGAGAATGATCTAAATCATATATTGCTGACTTTTTAATGCAAATATTTAGATAACAGTGATCTGTTCGGTATTTGAAATTTTTTGGAAATAGTGAGAATGACTGATTTGAAGGTAAAAGAGAAAAGAACCGGAAAATTTTTCTAATACCTGATCATATCGATAAGAATCTGATTACCATACAAGATTCTGATGCAAGATTTTGAGATTCAGAGGACACTGACAATTAGAATATGAACAGCATCTTGAGTTTGCTGTTACGGAAATGGAATTTTACTACCGTTGTATAAGTCCTTGATAGTTTTCAGTGATATTCTTGATCATTTTCAGTGATATTCTTACAAAAGAGTATTGTAATTACCAATCTGACGCTGACGATCAGCAACATTTTCTTCATGATTTCTGACCCATGTGGTATCATCACAATGTGAGAGTTAGCATTTGAATTGTTCTTTCAGCACAGAATTTGTTCCCAATTTCCTGGGATCCTATTTCATTGGAAGAATATTGAATTGAATAGACTTGAAGATATTGATTATGTCCACAGCAGGCTGTGAGCAGTACAAGTAATAAAGAGTTAACTGCACAGTTGGCTTGTTTTGAGAAGAATGTCCACCTGAAGCCTACATGCTGAAGTCAGAGTAACTCTGACATCACACAATTCTGTTCACACAATTAAAACCTTGACTGGATAGACAAGGTTCTAATTATAGCCCTACATTTTGTCTAGTCTGTTCCTAGTTTGAGAACGCTTTTCTTTTGCCTTTACAGGCCTTGACCGTATTGGTTTCCATAGAAACTGCACAGCTGCATGTCCACCACATAGCTCACCTTTACCCCAATTGATTATCAGTAAAAATCAGTGGTCTGAGCTGATATTGCCTTAGCTGAGGGAGCAGCATTGGTTTTCCTGGCTTCTCATTTTCTCCGTTTCTTAAATTCCGTCTTCTGGGTTTGTTTGTTTATTTTTTTTTCTACCTTGCATTGAAGCACTAAACGGAAGATCAGAATTTACTGCTGAGATTTCTGCTGCACACTGAACCAACTAAAACGTCTCTAAAATGTTTATAGCACTGTGTATCCTATACGCTACACTGCAAGTATTTTGATAAAAATATCTAAATCTTCTAAGAACAATAATGAAAATCCATATCTATAATAGGCAAAACAATTGAATTTTACGAGTGAAAAACAAAAGCAAATCCAATTGCTGCTGAACGAGTTATTTCAGAAGAGGCTTGGTTCGGTCTTCCTCCCACAACTATGATCCAGCACTGGAGAATCAACTTAAGGGACTCCAGGCTTCAGACCCCGCTAGGCTAGCTTCCTTGTTCTCTGAGAGCAGTGCATCACGGTGAACGGACGTGCTGGAGCCAGTAAGTTCCTTGGGGTCCTGGAGGCCAGGACAGGCAGAGAGCAGAAGGGACCCAAGACAAGCTCGAGCCCCTGTGAGTTCCTTCCTCCACCTTGACCCGCTTCCCAGCAGGTCTTTCAGCCGGGAACGTCTTGATTAAGCCATTACTAAGGCCAGCGCTTTGGGGGTTCACTCACTCCTCCAGCTCCATCTCGACCAGTGCGGCCCCGCAGCCCACGCCCTCGAGCAGGTGTCTTCGGGGTCATCTCATTCTTGAACCCAACAAAGCTCATCTCTACATGTATATTTGAATTTTTAAAAATTGACATGCAAGGCCAAGGGTTTTAGTTGAGTGGTTCTGGCGTCCGCATTGCAAATACAACGTCCCAAATTCAATTCCCAGTAACCACACACCACCATGCCAGGCATGGTGGCTCACGCCTGAAATCCCAGCACTCGGCAGGCTGAGGTAGGAGGATTGCTATGATTTCAGGGATGCCTGGGCTACACAGTGAGCTCAGGGCCAGCCTGACCTACAAACCAAGACCCTGTCTCAAAAGTCAAGGTATAGGTCTGCATGCAATGTCTTTTTTTTAGTTTGGTAAGTTGTCTTCTTAGTTTAATAAGTTAACCATGAGTGTTATTATTTGAGAAAATGTATATGCTCTTTTTGAAGTAATATAGTCATTTTGCTTTTTGTAACACCTCAGTGACTAGTAGGTTTTTGACTTTGCTTTACTGTGTGATTCTTAAAATTGTATTGATCTATCTTTTTTGTATCTATGAAAACAAAATATTAGTTCAATGCATAGACACATTGAAAATATCTACGAACCATGCTTGATCTCTGCTCTGTTGTTTCCGCCTACCTTAGTGACACCAAGTTTAAACAGATTTCCATTTTTCAAGATTACCCTTATATTATGGAAATCTTTGGCTTGTTTTCTGCCCATTTCTGGAAGCTGTTATAACCACACCACTTGTGATTCACCTTACAATGATTTTTGCCCTTGCAAGAAGTTTTATTTGCATATGAGTTAATTTTTCCCCATACTTTTTCATAACATTATTAAATTAAATCAACCATATATGGTTTGAAATGTGGCCAATATTCTAAAACTAGTTCCATTATCTTTTAAAAATTACAATCCAGGATTAAATGAATTAGGATTTCTACATACAAAATCTTATCCCTTAAGTAGTTTCAGTTATTTTGTACATTGTAATTTTCTTGAAGTTAAATATGAGATACTATGCACTCTTAAAAACATTATATTTATCAATACTCTATACAAGTGGTCTTTTAAGTGTTTGAAAGTGATTAGATAGAAACATGATTTTTCAAAACTGAAAAAGATAATTGCAAAACTGACATTTATACTTTAGTAGTAGAAAACAATATTATAAAATTCCCATTTCTTATATCATGAATATTTAACAATTACCAATAATATTGAAAAAAAGGACATGATACTTTTAAAGAATAAAAAATTCTGATGTTAGAGGAGTACAACCATCATTTAAAATAAAATATTCACATATCTTACACTGATTGAATAAAATTTTTCTTTACAGAGTAAAACATGAATTAGTGTCATGTCCATGGATTCAAGAAATTTTAGTCTGTTTTCACAGAAAGTACAAAGAGGTATCATTATATTTGGCAGAAATTGTTACACTAGGCCATGAATATGTCATTTAATTTTAAAATATCCTTTTTTCTTCCTAAGATTAGGCCCTGCAGACCTGAAAATCATTGAAAAGGAGATTTATTTAATTCATATAGCCAAAATTAAAAATGTCATGATTTAAATGTGTGCAGATCTTTACAGAAGGATAAATAGCTAACATATCAGAAGGTAATGAAAATAAAAATGAATACAAAAATGTATAAATCATTTTAAAAATTTGACTTTTCTAACACTTTTTTTCTTGATTCTTAGGTCGCAAAAATAACAGGGAAAGGTCAATTATTTTTCATAAAATGGTTCTTATGTTTAATATATGGGACATCTGTATTTATTGGATTATGCAAAGTGATGCTAGTAGTAGAATGATACAATCACACATGATGAAATATTCTTTAATATAGAGTAAAAGAAAGAGATTCTTTCCTTCAAAAACTATTATTGTTTCTTTGCTTATGTGGCTAGCCATACTTTTGCTTTTATAATTTATTTATTTTATGATGATTTGTATTCCTTAAGTAATGTCCTTTAAATTAAGAATTATTTTAGGGCCAGAGGGTTAGCTCAGTGGTTCCAGCACCTGCCTCACAAGCGCAAGGCCCTGAGTTCAACCCGGGTAACCACATACAATGCTGGGCGTGGTGACTCACGCCCAACAATCAATACCACATACCACAGTGCCGGGGGTGGGGGTGGCTCACTCCTGTCATCCCAGCACTTGGGAGGCAGAGGCAGGAGGATTGCTGAGTTAGAAGCTTGCCTGGGCACCATAGTGAGCTCAGAGCCAGCCTGAACACAAAGCGAGACCCTATCTCAAAAGAAAAAAAAAAAGGAATTATTTTAACATAAAAGAGGCTTATATTCTTGTCCAGAAGACCGTGCCGTCTCCTCACCACTGGATGAAACTGGTGTTCACTTACCCTGCGCAAAAGCAATGGCTTGATTAGAAGGTGGGACATTGAAGCAGATAGATGGGAAGGCCGTCCCATCGTGCTCCGAGCCACAGTGTCTAGGCTCTTCTGGGGCCTCCCTGGGATGAGGCGGGTTGAGGCCTCTGTCTCATGTGTATGTTGTTTTGATGCAGTAGAAGCCTGGTTTTCTACCTCACTACTCTCCCCACACAGTTGTTAAGCTGCCATTCTCCCGATACTTTGGCTACCAAACAGGTTTGTGTCGATTTTATCTTTGGTTATCAATCCTCAATTCTTCAGTTTATCAAGTTCTTTAGCATAAATTCTGGCAGACAGGAGAGAATAAGAAAATTCCAAGTGCTCATCTTATCATTCTTGCATCTGCAAGTTCCTGAGCAATGTTCCACTTTTCATAGTCTTCTGTTTGTCTTCTGTATCTTATAGCTTGACCTTAGGGTAAAGAATAAAGAAAGGCACACATATTTCATCTTTTCAAAAGCCTTTCAGTGAGACAAGACATTTACTAAGAGTTTTGAGTAATAAAGTCACTCTACTTAATTATCTGGTGTGACAAAGTGAAATGATAAAGGAAGACTAAAATGTATAATAAATACTGTGAAGCAGGAATGTTCAAAGAAGGGTGTTGGAGAAAGTGAGGAAAAACAGAATAAAGACAGAAATAGAGTACTGAATGGTTGAGGAGAGGGAAGGAGAATGGGATAGAATAAGAACTAAGATATATCACATAGAGATTAAATTAGATTTTAGGTATACATTATATGATCATAATGTATACCTAAAATGAATCCATAAACTTAAAGAATGAAAAATGACTGCCTTAAGTGTAACAAAGCAATAAGTTCAACACAGACATGTGACTGTACTGTTTAAAGGCATAAAACATGATCCAAAAGCATTGTGGGTTAAATGATACAAACCTTCCAACCCCCAGCCTCTGGGTGCGGGTCTATAACACCGTTTCTGGTTGTAACCCCCACCCCCAAAACCTCCTATACTTGTGCTTTCATTTTCTCCTCATGAAGACAGCATAATAATCATTTAAGGCAGAAGGGTCTTCACGCTGACATTAGCTCTGTGCCTGCACAAGTTAATAAGAGCGTTTGCTTCATTACAAACACTACCTTTTTCTCTCTTTTTAGCTTATTTTTTATCTTTATTAATATATATATCACATCATGATCACACTCAATATTGGGAATTTGTACCAGTATAGGACATGATTTAATTCTCATTTTTTCCCATTCCCCTACCCACCTCATGTCCCCCACCCCGTAAATACGTAAGCTTTGTTTCCCTTTTTTAATTACCATCACATTTTTTTTTTACCCCTCATGACTCTGTTTTTAATTTATGTTGTTCAGTTTTTCCCTCAGTTACCTTCACTCTCTGCCTATGAATAATGTAATCTGACTCGCTATTATATCACTTATTATGACGCAGATTCAAGATGTTCAATGTGCACCAAGTGTGGATTAAATAGTGGTTCTGAGACTGTGTCTGAATCGTAGGGAGAACATTCACTGCAGTGCCATGTTCACTGGTGCGACTGAGCTGGGGGCGAAAGCCCGGGAATGGGAGGGCCGGAGCCAGCCTGGGCTCCTTAACACATAGTCCCTACGACTACCCCATCCCCCACCTTCAGCCTTGAAGTCGGTACTGAGTCGCTGGAAGAGGGCTTGGAAGAGAGCAGTGCTTCAGGGTACGCTGAGTGCGGGTTCCTGAGGATCGCGTGATTTTGACTGGCGAGAGGAAGAGAGGTGCCTCTGGTACCCTTGATCTGCCCTGCAGTTCTGCTAGTTTTTGTTGTAGCAGTATGCTAATCTTAAAGACACAGTTTATATTGTCCCTTTAACCCTTCTCTCTTATCTCTCTCTTTTTTTTTTAATTTGAAGAAAGAAAATGAAGACAAAATGGGTAGCAGAGAGTTGAAAAGATGTGCCATTTTATGTCTCTGTTTATGAAGGTCACCTTCTTGCATGTCCTTGATTCTCTAAGAGGCCATAGTACTTTATAGTGCTTAGTAACGTTCATGGCTTATGTCCTAATTCCCTTAAGGTCGCTGGATAATCATGCCAAGTCTTTCATCCAGGCAGTGAAGAAGGACAGAGGTTTTTTTACACATGGCTGTACATTACTAGTGCGTGTATGATTAGTGAGGATACTTTATTCATCATTTAATACCAAAGCACCCATCAAATATTAAGATTATTCTGCTTTAGCATGGAAGGTATGTTTTTTTTAACAGTTCACCATGTTAGAAATGTTTTGGAATTATTCGCTGCAATCATTAGCTGGCCACAAAGGGCAGAAATGTATTTGTGTCAGGGGAGAGGTGTTTAGACTTTGAAAATATTTCACATTGTAACCAAATCCTTTCTTAAAGTATCAGCAGTGAAAACCACTGCTTCAAATTTGTTTTGCCATTTTTGAGGACTTGTCACCTCCCCAGCTGCACTGACAGACGGCAGGTTACTTCCTTCTATTGCTCCTTAAGTTCCTGCCAAGGACAGTTCCCCGGATTTGGGCTGGTCATAAATACGACTGTAATGCACTAACATTAATGCGGCATTAACAAGGCTTTTGAATCCTCGGTACACAGGACAGTTTGATTCGAAACCCTTAACAATGTACTTGGGAAACTCAGTTTAGACTCTATCACTGTGATGTCAGTGGCTGACTGACTGGCAATCAGAAAGCCATCCACGGGGTCAGAGCGAGGCGGGCTGGAGTCCTCGAAGTCCTAGGGCACAAAGCTTACGCTCAGTGCTTTATGTTTTCACCCACGTCCAGAACGATGGAATGGAAAGTATAATCACGTCACATTAGACGGGTTTTCTCCTTGAATAAAACAATTAGAAATCAACGTGCCCTTTATAAATAGAAAAGATACAGCAGAGGATCCCATGTGGTGAAGAACAACCCCAGTAAATTCAAGAAAGTCAATGCTGATTTTGAGATATCATGAAAGAAGAGAAACACATAACAAGCTCTGTGGGAATCTATTGTTATTAAAGATGCAAAAAAATTCCCCCTTGAAACTGATTATGAAATTCAAAGGAAAATGAGGTTTGTTTGCTATTAAATCTTTTCTCAATCAAGGTACTACTTTGACTCAAACATGTACTGAATAATGTATTGCAAAAGACTTCACTGTGCATATAAGCAAGAATCAGGCGGAGGGAAGAGGGTACATTGTACGCCTCTGGGTGTCTCTGGTCGCATTTGAGGCCCCATCTAGACTGTTCTACGTGCTAAAGGAAGTCCATGCCTATGCGAATGAGATGAGAGGAGGCCAGGCCAAGACGAACAAACACCTCAGGGGCTACGGTGTGCATGGAAGTGAACTAAAGAGAAAAAAAGTCAAATTGTGGTTCCAGGTGCCAGACAAGGGTAGGTGGCTTCACTGCTACAGGGAACTCTGGGAGACAGGTGAGGCAGCAAATCACTTTACCATCATGTTTTTTCCACTTGGTGATGCAAAACCGGCAGCTCTTTCCCTCTTTTCAAGGCATCACTGAATCCCACGGAAGACAGCTAAGGACTGAGGTGCTAAAGTCGAAGGATGGGTAGGAGCCAAGTCCACAATGATTAGAAAGACCAGTGCTCTTGGGCCAGAGCTTTAGTTCAGTGGTTCCAGCGCCTGCCTCGCAAGCACAAGGTCCTGAGTTCGATCCTGGTAACCACATACAATGCTGGGCGTGGAGACTCACGCCCACCAGCAATCAATACCACGTACCACAGTGCCGGGCATGGTGGCTCACGCCTGTGATCCCAACACTCGGGAGGCAGAGACAGGAGGATTGCTGAGTTCCAGGCCTGCCTGGGCTACATAATGAGCTGAGGGCCAGCCTGAACTACAAAGCAAGACCCTGTCTCAAAAAAATAAAAATAAAAATAAATAAAAAATAAAGAAAAGAAAGGCCAGTGCTCCAAGATGTGCAGAGGGAGAAGCCTACGGATCTTGCTTCTACAGATGAACACATTCAAGACACGCAGGAATAATCTCACTCTCCCATGACCATGTGAGTTGAGATTCAATGTGTCCCCCTGAGAATAAAGGCTAAAAATTAATGAGGTAAATGTCCAAATGTAAAAGTCCTAAATATGATGAAAATCCTAAGAAATCAGTAAGTAGAAAACAAAGAAAATGTTTCCAGAGGCAGAGAGGAAATTGTGAGTATTATAGTGAAACTAACAGACAACTGTGAGTATAAGACAGAGTAGTAGCAGGATAATCCGAAAGGGGACAATTTCAGGAGAGATGAGTCACTGGCCAGCAGGGTTGGGGTGCCCAGAGGAGGCAGGAGGACAGCAGGACAGGAAACAGCCAGGGGAGGAGGGAAGGGAGACAGGGCCGGGCGCTCCTGACGACAGTGGACTCACCTAAAAGTTGGTGGTGAAAGAGCCTGTAGGGTCCGGCGAGGCAGATGCTGCTGGGAGGCGACTCGTCTGAGGAGTCAGCCTGACCCTCGCTGGGTTTGCGGTGGAGCTGCCCGGGTGCTGATGATCCGGATGCTGCTGGGGTGACAGCCCCCGGGTGCCCCGCACAGAAAACCTCTCAGCTGAGCCCAATCTGCAGGAGCACATCCTCGCTTCAGGGATCTGGGAGGGACAGAGAGACAGAGACAAAGAGACACAGAGAGACAGACAGACAGACAGACAGACAGACAGACAGACAGACAGACAGACAGACAGAGGATTTCAGCTTCACAACAGGACTGTACATTCTGAGTTCAGAGCCGAGTGCAGCAGAAGAAAAACTGACATTCATAAGAACGGTCAGTGAAGACAGGTATCACAGACGGTGTGAGCATGGATAAAATTGGCTTCATGTGAACACGGGGGTAAATTTCTAGCAGGTTTGTTTGAAACAAACAAGAGAAGGAAAGGGAAAATGCAAATAAAATCATTATAAGATGGAACGATAAAAACAGATCTCCAAGAGAAAAAGTGCATCAGTACCTAGAAAAGGACACATAAAATGTTTCTGTGTCTAGAGAAATGCGGTGTAAAATTGATTCAGAGGAAAATTAATAAAGTAAAGTGATAGTTCATCAATTCTAATAAATCGCAGGATATTGATAGGCAGGTACACCATGCCAAAAGCTCAGGGGGCAGGTACTGACCGTGCATGTTTCTAAATGGATGTGATGATATTTTTATCCTATTAAAAATAATTAATAAAACTCATTACACCTTGTCCAGGATAGTTAGACTATTTCAATTCCATCTTATCCATCAAAATAACTACAGATATCATGATCTTTAAAAATATCAGTAAATGAAATATGGAATAATTTAATTTAGCAAATTAGTTGCAATTATTTCAGAATATTTAGCATATTTTGATTAAGATCACAAAAAAGACACATGATGACTATACCATTAGAAAGTTTTAAATGTCCAGGAGAAAATTATATGCACAGAAAATTATCAGGTTCAGAAAGGCATTGTACTTTAAATGTAACAAATAATAACTACTGTGAAATTAGTGGCAAACTTCATTCTTACTTACATAATTATTGAGAAAAATAATTTTAAAATCAAGGATATGACAAGGAAATATTAGCACAGCTTCTAGTCTGTATCCACTCAGGTCTCACCCAAGGATTATGACAAGAAAAGTGAACATAAATGAAAATGAAATGATCAGATAGAGACAAAAAAATAATGCTGCATAAAAACTAAAAATGAACATTTAAAATTTATTCTCATAAAAGAACTGTAAAAGCAGATCTATTTTTAATACAATAAGAAATTGTGAAAAATTTTAAAATGTATTTATATGTAACACTGTAGATTCTATTATATACATATAAATAAAACAATTTAAAGTAAGAATTGCAAGCTATCAAACATTGCATGTTTTTACAGAGTTCTAAAGATGGATGATAGTACCTCTTTTTAGAGAAGAAAGTTCAGTATTATACATAGTTCAGTTTTTCAAATGAAATAAAAGGTTTGATGCACCTTAAAGAATAATAAAATATTAATGATACTTTGGTCAAATAGTTTCCAAATTTCAATGAAAATACAATTTCCAGGAAGAAAAATGATACAAAGAAAAATTTTAGAAATTTCTATATGACACTACAAAAAGTCTTATACTAAATAAGAGAAATTAATTGGATACATAGGTACATAAAACTGGGATCTAATTGGAATGATTTAACTAAAGAAAATTGGTTGAAAGAATAAAAGTTCTTCACTAAAAGATGATAAAATAATATTTCACCCATACATTAAAAAACAAACAAACATACTACTTGCCTCTATTTTTCAAATGTATAAATTATGGCCGGAAGGATTAAAAATTCACTTTTAAAACCAAACCTTAAAAGTTTATTAAGAAAATATAGAGGAATATGAGAATTATTCTCTAAGTTTGTGATAAATAAAACCTTCTTTCATAAAGCAGGAAAAAAAAATAACCGTACACAAGATCTAGGTACATTTCACATGAACATTAAGAACATTTTTCTTTTTTTGTACCAGGGAACACACTCAGGTCTCTGAACTTGTGAGGCAGGAGCTGGAATTGTTGAGCTAAATCCCCAGCCCCAAATTCACATGAAGACCATTTTTAAGGAAGCTGCCTTGGAGGGACATAGTGCATCCACTGAGAGATGGGTGGATAAAGAGATGTGGGGTTTGCACACCCGAGTTCCACTCTGCCACAGCTGGAGTGAACTAAAGTCACTTGCACCTCAAGACCATGATATTAAGTAAAAACTTTCACTATTTCACAGTTTATCTTATATGTGCAACTCATAATATGAATGAAGAGCAAAGTAAAAAGCAGATAATGCAAAGAGGGGGAGAGATCTTTCTCATATGTGAAGGAGTTCAAGAGACAGAGGGAGGGGGAAGGAGGAAAGAGAAAGAATGGAAAAGGAATGAAGAAGAATCTTGTCCGTGCTCCAACTCCACAAAAGAAATGTGAATATTATCTACTGCAAACATGTACTTACAAAGAATGAACTGTTTAAGCAGAACAAATTTTTTAAAAGCACATTAAAAACAAAGTTGTTAAAGTTATTTGCAAATTAGAGATGGAAGTCACAAAATAGTTCTGACGTTTCAGGTTAAAATGTCAGGAATCATTATTAACATTCAAACATTAAACTAAAATGTGAAAGACTTCCTGAAGACAGTTTAAAGTGGAAGAAATATGCATAATCAACACACTTTTAAAAGGTGTTTTATTACCAAGAAAATTAAAATACAATGAATTATAACAAATAGATTGTCAATTAGCACATAATTTGGTAGAAGAAAATTTTGAGAAGTCCTGTATAATGTGGAGTTTTTATATTAGACCTTTGAAAGTTGATGCTACTTTTTAAGTAGCAATATTGAAACAATGAATATTTAATTATTGATTTTGTAGAAATGTGTCACTACACGGTCAAGAGAAATATCCTGACATCATTCGTAAGAGGCACTGGAAATAAGTGAAATCTTCAATAGTCAAATCAAAGAATGAATTTATGTAAATATAAATGCAACTGTAAAAATGAATACATATTTTGCATTTAAATGTATATTAGAGAAAAACAGAATTTTTCTGTAAAATTTCAACTTGAAAAGATACTTCTGTGGATTTTGTATCTATTGAGCATTATGTTAATAAACTTCCACATTGTTGGACTAAATATCCAACACTCACACCAGAAAGAAGAAGAAATATATTTGTCTGGTGATCTGTGAGGATTCAGTCCACAGCTGGTGGTTTTAAGCAGGAGCAGCACATGAGATCAGGGCAGGGAAGAAAGCTGCTCATTTCATGATGTCCAGGAAGCCGGTCGGTGGAAGAAGCACTGTGTGACCCGCAGCACTGACCCAGAGCTCACTTTTCTAATGGACCACGTGGCTCCCAGGTGAGACCAGTTGACAACTATACTTAACCATCAAAAATACTTTAGAAATCTGATTCTATTTTTCTCATCTTTTTCATGTCTTTCTAATGTGAGGTTAATCATCTTTTCTATTTTGATTTCCCCTTTCTATAATGTTCCTTTTTCCTTTGGCTTCTACTGAAAATGTTTTATTTCCACCTTGCCTTCAAGATTTTCATTACGATTTTCTTATTGTCACTCTTCCTTTCTTCACTGCATGCTAGTTGATGAGCTTATTGGATCTGTAGTTTGATGTCTTCCATCCATTTTGGAAAATACTGGCCAATGTATCTTCATACATTTATGACCTTGTACTGTTTTTCTTCTTCTCATAAGGCACACATGCGAAGG
>PVIC010015370.1:0-35459 GCA_004025085.1 Thryonomys swinderianus
TTCGATGTTCAGAAACTCTGAACTTGAACTTTTGATCCTCTTGCTCAGCCTCCCAGATTTCCGGGATTACAAACATGTACCACCATACCCAGCTCAGAAATTTTAATTCACTGCAGTCTCATTTGTTGATTCCTGCTATTACTTCCTGTGCTATTAGAGTCCTACTCAGGAAGTCTTCCCCACTGTCTATGACTTCCCATGTTTCCCCGAAGCTTTCTTCTAGCAGTTTCAGTTTCAGATCTTATACATTGGTTTTTGATCTATTTGGAATTGATTTTTGTACAGGGTGAGAGACAGGAATTTGTTTAAATCTTCTCCATGTGGATAGCAGGGTTCGGCAACCTCATTTGTTAAAGAGACTGTCCTTTCTCCAAAGTTTTTTTGGCTCTTTTGTCAAGAATTAGGTGAGGCTGAGGCAGAAGGATAACCTTGAGTTTGAGTCTGGCCTGGGCTACACAGTGAGTTCAGAGCCAGGCTAAAATACAAACCGAGACCTTATGTGGAAAAGAAAAATTCAGGTGGCTGTGGATATGTGGATATAATTTTTAAATTATCTTCTGTTCTATCCCATTAGGTGTTCATTTATTGGGCCTATATCGTACTACTACTACTATTATTATTCTTATTCTTTGTTACTGTGGTTTTGGAGGATAATTTAAAATTGGGTACTGTGATGCCTTCAGTTTGGGGGTTTTGTTAAAACTGCTTTGGCTAGGGTCAGAGATTTAGCTCAGTGGTTCCGGTGCCTCCCTAGCAAGTGCAAGGTCCCTGGTTCGATCCCTGGTAACCACATACAACAATACTGGGCATGATGACTCACGTCCACTAGCAGTCAGTACCACATACCATAGTGCTGGGCATGGTGGCTCACCCTGCCATCCCAGCACTCGGGAGGCAGAGACAGGAGGATTGCTGAGTTCCAGGCTTGCCTGGGCTACATAGTGAGTTCAGGGCCAGCTTGAACTACAAAGCAAGACCCTGTCTCAAAAAAAAAAATTGCTTTGGCTATTCTGCGTCTTTTGTGCTTCCGTGTGAATGTTAGGATTTTTTTTAGTTTTGTGAAGAATGTTGTTGCAATTCCAAGGAGGACCGTGTTGAATCTGTAGATCACTCTTGGTAACTGGCCATTTTAACATCATTTCTGCCAATCCGTGAACAAGAGAAGTCTCTCCGTCTCCCAGCGTGTTCTTCAGTTTCTTTCTTTAGTGTTCTATGATTTTCATTGTGGAGGTCTTTCACTTCCTTAATTAGGTTAATTCTTTTAGTGTTTTTCGTTCGTTCGTTCGTTCGTTCGTTCGTTCGTTCGTTTGTTTGGTGGTTTTTTTTTGTTGTTGTTGTTGTTGTTTTTTTTTGAGACAGGGTCTCGCTTTGTAGTTCAGGCTGGCCCTGAGCTCACTATGTAGCCCAGGCAAGCTGCCGCGAACTCAGCAATCCTCTTGTCTCTGCCTCCCGAGTGCTGGGATGACAGGCGTGAGCCACCACTCCCGGCACATTGTGGTATGTGGCGGCGTTGATTGCTGGTGGGCGTGAGTCTCCACACCCAGCATTATATGTGGTTTCCGGGGATCGAACTCAGGACCTTGCGCTTGCGAGACAGGCGCTGGAACCACTGAGCTAACCCTCCGGCCCGGGTTTTTTTTTTTTTTTTGAGACAGGGTCTCACTTTGTAGTTAAGGCTGGCTCTGAGCCCACTATGTAGCCCAGGCAGGCCTCGAACTCAGCAATCCTCCTGTCTCTGCCTCCCGAGTGCTGGGATGACAGGCGTGAGCCACCACGCCCAGCCTAGGCTCTATTTTTTGTCACATAATGAAAGAAGAGCACAGATCTAGGCAGAGCCCCCAGCTGCATCAACAGGATCTGTGAGTTGGACAAATTTTGGGGCTATTAGAACCTCAGTTTCTTGCTTTGTAAAGTGGATCTCTGGCAATGATGTCTGGTGGTTGTGGGAAAAATGAAGCCAG
This sequence comes from Thryonomys swinderianus, assembly GCA_004025085.1. NCBI lineage: Eukaryota > Metazoa > Chordata > Mammalia > Rodentia > Thryonomyidae > Thryonomys > Thryonomys swinderianus. The sequence goes on from PVIC010015370.1 coordinate 1,962, forward strand.
GTATGGTGGCTTTGTATGTGATACCATTACTCAGGAGGCTGAGGTAGGAGAATTGCTGCGAGTTTGAGGGCATCTAGGGCACATAAAAACCCTATCCTAGGGGAAAAAAATCATTTGTAAAGACACTAGCACATAAGAAACTCAATGTGTAGCAGCTACTCTTTCCTATGGAATGTAAAATTTGGAGGCTGGGGTGTGGTCCGTTAGGCATACCTCAGCTTCCCAAATCCCCACAACTGGCATTTACTAGGGCTCTGAAAGCCCCCGTGGAGTGAACGAACTTTCTCCCAGGTAGGCCCCCTGGAAGTGCGTGGCTGTGGGTGGTGAGCACCCGCTCAGTGGAAGTATTCAAAGGTGCGCTGTGCACTTCACAGCGGGGACACAAGCACCGCAGACCCAAGCGGTTTCCTGGCAGGGTGGGCAGTCTCCCCCGGAGGGGCGGGTGTGGCCGAGACTTCAGCCTCCGGCCACCTGCCACTGCGCAGGTGCTGCCGGACCGCGACGGGAAGCGCTGCCTGTTCTGCGTGAAGACCGCCAGCCGCACGTACGAGATGAGCGCCTCGGACACGCGCCAGCGCCAGGAGTGGACAGCCGGTGAGTGGGTGTGCGGGCGCCTCAGCTGCGCGCCCTGCCAAGGGCAGCGCGTCCTCACCGGCCAACCTTGAAGGGTGGCCCCGGGAGGAGCGTGGTGCCGCTGACCCGCGCCCGCCGCCGCAGCCATCCAGACGGCCATCCGGCTGCAGGCCGAGGGCAAGACGTCCCTGCACAAGGACCTGAAGCAGAAGCGGCGGGAGCAGCGCGAGCAGCGCGAGCGGCGCCGGGTAGCCAAGGAGGAGGAGCTGCTGCGGCTGCAGCAGCTGCAGGAGGAGAAGGAGCGAAAGCTGCAGGAGCTGGAGCTGCTGCAGGAGGCTCAGCGGCAGGCGGAGCGACTGCTGCAGGAGGAGGAGGAGCGCAGGCGCAGCCAGCACCGCGAGCTGCAGGAGGCGCTGGAGGGCCAGCTGCGGCAGGCGGAGCAGGTGCGGGGGCGGGGCCTGGGTGGGCGGGGCCGTCCACCCGGGGGCGGGGTTCGGGCCGGGCGAGGCGGGGTTGAGCCGGGGCGGAATCCCGGTTTGAGCGGTCAGGGCTAAGGTGGAAGCTGGGAAGGTGGACCGGAGAAGGATTTGGGGCTGGGTCTGCGCCCTGGGCGGGAGTGCGACAAGACAGGCGAGGGCGGGGATCCGGGTGCGGCCACGATGCAGGTGGAGACTCCGGAGGGCGCAGAACCCCTCCAGAGGTCTGGGGGCAGCCCCAACCCGCCCTTATCCTCTGCGTCGGCCACCTAGCAGTGAACGCGGTGCCCTGAGTTTGCTCAGAGGGGTAAGGTGAGGCTAAGTGAGGAAGCACCTGTAAAGTGTTTGCTTTTAGTTGTGAAAATTATAGGTGCCTCCTTCCTAGCACCAGCCATAATGACATTACAGTAATTATTGGGCCAGGTCCTAGGAAGGAAGTGATTATACTTTAATGCGTTAATTGTAACACAACGTGACATAACTGTTTGATTGTAGACACATACATTTTTATATTTGACGTGTTGGGGCTCAAACCCGGATCCTACGTACATGCTAGGCCAGTGCCTCCCACAGAGCGGTACCCGTGCCACCAATTACTACGGAAGCTGGTGGTCCAGACACTTTGCCCCTGGCGGTCAGGCTCCCGGAACCTAGAGGAATTCCCAGTCCTCACCAGTGAGTAGCCTCCGCCCCGCGCGGGCGCCCTGCGGACCTGGCTCACGGCCCGCCGTCCGCAGGCCCGGGCCACCATGCAGGCTGAGATGGAGCTGAAGGAGGAGGAGGCCGCCCGGCAGCGGCAGCGCATTCAGGAGCTGGAGGAGATGCAGGGCCGGCTGCAGGAGGCCCTGCAGCTGGAGGTCAAAGCGCGCCAGGACGAGGAGGCTGTGCGCCTGGCGCAGACCAGGTAGGGTCCCCCGCCGGCCCCAGCCGCCCCGCGCCCTCCCGCGGGCGGTGCGGGACTACACGTGCCCACCCCGCAGGCTGCTGGCGGAGGAGGAGGAGAAGCTGAAGCAGCTGCTGCAGCTCAAGGAGGAGCAGGAGCGCTACATCGAGCGCGCGCAGCAGGAGAAGCAGGAGCTGCAGCAGGAGATGGCGCTGCAGAGCCGCTCCCTGCAGCGCGCCCAGCAGCAGCTCGAGGAGGTGCGGCAGAACCGGCAGAGGGCGGACGAGGACGTGGAGGTGAGGCCCGAGGGGCTGATGCCCCAGCCCTGGCGCTGCCCTCGGCTGGCTGTGTGACCTCTGGGAAATCGCTTAACTCTCTGAGCTTCAGGTCCTTCGAGCTGGGGAAGGAAACTGATAATCCCATCGTTCCGATGATGAAACAAGATAAAACATCAGAGCCCAGTGGGTGGTTCCGGCAAACCCATCCTGGTAACCACATACAACAGTGCCAGGCGTAGTGACTCAACGCCCACCAGCAGCAATCAGTATCACACACCACAATGCCGGGCGGCCGTGGTGGCTCATGTTTGTCATCCCTGCTCTTGGGAGGCAGAGGCAGGAGGATTGCTGAGGCTTGCCTGAGCTACAGAGTGAGCTCAGGCCCAGCCTGAACTACAAAGCCAGACCCTGTCTCATAACAAAAAAAAGATAAAACATGGTGCTCCGCAGTAGTAGGCACTGAAGAACATTTGCTGCTTTGCTGCTGCGTTGGTTAATGTTATTATTAATCTCGCAAAATGTTCTCCTCTGGCTCATCGAAGCCCATATCTTGCTATCCCTGTACTTGGATTCCGTCGCTTGGAACCTGAAGCACCATAGAAGAGGATTTAAATTATTTTTACTTTGATGTCTTTTTTTTTTTTGCTTTTTGGAGACAGGGTCTCGCGTTGTAGTTCAGGCTGGCCCTGAGCTCACTATGGTGCCCAGGCAAGCCGCCGCGAACTCAGCAATCCTCCTGTCTCTGCCTCCCGAGTGCCGGGATGACAGGCGTGAGCCACCACATCCAGCATTGTGGTATGCGGCGTTGGTTGTTGGTGGGCGTGTCTCCACGCCCAGCATTATATGTGGTTACCCGGGATCGAACTCAGGACCTTGCGCTTGCGAGGCAGGCGCCAGAACCACTGAGCTAACCCTCCGGCCCTTGATGTTGTCTTTTTATTAATATTGAGGATTTTATTTCACTTTATCACCTTACACAGTCATTGAAACAGTTTTAAGCTCTGACACATGTACTGTAGAGGGGAAATTGCTCCATGGTCAGTCCACTCCTCCACTGCTTATTTCTGAGGGTTTTTTTTAAGTTTAAAAGTTTTTGTTTTGTCTTTGGATGGGATCGGTGTAGTCCATTGTGGCCTTGAATTCACTGGGTAGCCCAGGCTGACCTCGAACTCACGGTGCTGCCTCGGCCTCCTGAGTGCTGGGTCCACAAGTGTGCGCCAATATGCCTGGCCTTGTGGCTATGTATGTTTGTGGGCACCTGCGGGGAGTGGAGCTCAGTGTGTGTGTATCTGTGTATCCCTGGGCATCACTTAGTGTCTTTTGCATTTGTTCGTTGATGACCACTCTGAACATTATGACCATAAATGTGCTTAGCACATGTGAGCTGCTCAATAAGCAGAGACTGTTATTATTTTTGACCCTTTGAGGCTGTACACAACTTCTGAACTTGGAGGCACACTCATGTGCAGTGTCTCTTTTTCATTTTTATTTTTATTAGCCCGTGTTCGCGTGATTACATCCTGTGGGAGTCAGCACAAAGCAGCTGCCTTCTTCCTGTCCCTGCCCCCCCACCCTGTCCCCTCCCACCTGCAAGTCTGGCTCCCTGTCCTTCCCTGCGCGAGTCTCTGCACACCCACGGGTGTGCTGTGAGGTGCTCGGTCGCCCCCTGACCGCTTCCCGTCGGCCCCACAGGCTGCCCAGCAGAAGCTGCGCCAGGCCAGCACCAACGTGAAGCACTGGAACGTCCAGATGAACCGGCTCATGCATCCGATCGAGCCCGGAGGTGAGAAGGGGTGGGCAGGGCAGCGGTCCCAGGCCCCCTGTCCCGCGCGAGGGCCTTTCTCCTCACTGGCCTCCCTGTCTCTGGCAGATAAGCGCCCAGTCACCAGCAGCTCCTTCACGGGCTTCCAGGCCCCTGTGCTTGCCCGCCGCGACTCCTCCCTGAAGCGCCTGACCCGATGGGGCTCCCAGAGAACCCGGACCCCCTCACCGAACAGCGGCGAGCAGCAGAAACCCCCCAGTGGCGGGGACGAGACTCCTGCCCCGGCTTCCCCGCCTCAGGAAGAAAAACTGGACCCGGCACCAGAAAATTAGCCTTCATGCCCCTTGTTCCTACCATGGTCACGTCCACCAGAACCCCGCCACAGCCGGCCTGTGGATGGCACTGGCCCGTTAGGAGCGGGCTCTGAGGTCCTGGTGCCAGGAGCCCGGCCTCCTTCCCAGCGGAAGATGCTGCAGGAACCTGGTGGTCAAGCCCCAGGCCTTGGGAGCTGACAGGATGTCGGCACTGGAGAGCTGGCCCACGCTTCAGCTCCAAGGACGCCACTGCCTGGGCGGGGACGGCGAATGGACAAACACGACAAGGGCCGTCCACCCCCGGCTGCTGCCGAGCTCTGGAGCTTGTTTTCTAAATAAAAATCACTGGGAATTAATTACCTGCTCGAGTGTGTCCAGGTCCTCACCCCCGTCCCCCGCTGCCCCCTTCCAGCGGTGTAGGGGTGGTTTGGATTCGGACTCTGGGACCAGCTGCAGGGGTCAGAGCCTGGCTGCGCCGCTCAGGGGCCGATCGGCTTCGTCCAGGTTTTTCTCAAGTCTCTGAGCCGCAGGATCCACGTTGCTGAGGCAGGGTAACAACGGGACCTACTGGAAGGGCCGCGGGAGGCCGCGTGCCTGGCGCCAGAACTCGGGTTATACCACCCACAACGTTTACTGAGCACCTACTCTGTGCCCAGCAGTTTCTCCAGTTATTCAGTTCTCACAGCAACCCTCAGGGCTGGATCCTCACTACTGTCATTTTGCAACTGGACAGTGAAGCCCAGGGAGGTCAGGCAGTTTCCCAGATGTGCTTTCCTTCTTTTCTGACTCGCCCACCGTATCACCTAAGCTGAGAGTCTGGTTATCTAGAATTTAGAAAGACTTTCTCTCCCAACTCCCCGTACTCTAAACCTATCGCCCAATCCGTTCGGTTTCCTCTCTTTTGAACTCTCACAGGGGTCTCCCTTTCCAAGTTCACGGCTACCCTGAGGCTGAAGCCGTGTTGTCTTTAACCTGGTGTTGGCCTTTGAGTCTTTCTCTACTGTGGCCTCCGATAAATCCTCTGACCAATCTGACCTTCTTGATTATCCTCAAATCTACCTGTGTGGTATCATGTCTCGCGGCCACCGTCTTATGTGGCCCTTGTCACCTCGCAGCCGGATAGGAGTTATAACCCAGTCTCTGTGTGTGTTTGTGCACACGTGTGTGTATGTGCGTTCACGCGCATGTGCGACTGAGGCTGGAGCCCGGGGCCTTGGCACTGAGCTACACCCCCAGCCTCTTCTCTCATTTGTAACGGGTCTTTGTAAGTCACCGAGTTACCAAACTCGCCGCCCTCTTGCTTCAGCCTCCCACAGTGCTGGGGTCACAAGTGCGCCCCGCCGCGCCTGGCTCACGCGGCGTGCAGACTGCCCCCCTTCTGCTGCCTGGATGAGATACCACACACCACAGAGCCGGGCGCGGTGGCTCACGCCTGTCATCCCAGCACTCGGGAGGCAGAGGCGGGAGGACTGCTGAGTTCCAGGCTGGCCTGGGGGACCCGGTTGTGGAGATTCCTGGAAGCCAGGCCATCCGTGGTGTAAGTGGGCCAGTCCCAGGCTGTGCGGGGCTCCGCAGTGAGACTCAGGGGCACCAGAGGTCAAGGCGCGATGTAGGGAAAGAAGATCAGTACCCACGCCTGAGTTCCACCCACACTAGGACTGGCACGGGCAGGAGAAGGTATTTTTCTGCTCTTGCAATCTCAAGATCCGAATGTAACTTCGGTGTCCTTCCCAACGTGCTGATGGAGGACACTGTGTCTTGTCTTCCGTGTCCCCAAGAGACTCACGACCGGAGGGCCCCGTGGGAAGCATAGTTGTGGTGGTCCTGGATCTCTGTCTCTGTCCTACCTCTGTCTGTCTGTCTGTCTGCCTCGCTCTCTCCCTGGGTTGACAGTGATGAAGGGTGGGGAGGGGGAGCGGGAGTGCAGGAGGCTGTTAGATCCTCTTGCTGGAGAGCTGCCCAGGCTCCGGAAGTAGCTGACAGAAGTTGTTTCTCTGGTCCTCGCTTGGGTGAGGGGGAGGAAGGGGCCTCGCCAGGCCCGCTGCCCCAGGAGGCTGGAACGGCGCCACCTGCTGGCCACTGCGGGACACAGCTGCGGCGAAGGTGGCAGAGGACAGAGCGGATCCCGCCTTCACTGGGCACAGCGACTGGGCATCATAGCGGGTTCCAGTAGCTGAGGTCCTGGCTGGCCTGGAAAGGGCTGCAGGGGCCGGGCAGGGACCAACTCGTCCCACTCTACTGTCCCTAAGTCAAGAGGAGGATTCAGGGAGCCATTTCAGCTGGGCTGTAATTCAAGGGACAGAGACCGGTGAAGGCAGACCCGGGGTTTCTTAGTAGAAGGTTGAGGGCTTTTCCAGCGGTCGCGAGGCTGAGTGAAGCACCTGCAGGCTGCGCAGGCAGGAGCGACACCCCGGCAGAGCAGGTCCACCACAAGGGGCACCTGTTGCCAAGCCTGGATACAGAGCCCCGATGGCGCCTGGGGCAGGGGCTGCTCCTACAGCTGCGCGGGCACCGCAGGCACCGGAGGGAACTGCCGCTGCCTCTTGCAGAGCGGATTCTGCGCACTCCCCAGTTCTCCATCCACCTGGCTTCCCACGTGTCTGCTTGGTGGGGTCCCAACCGCCTGGTTGTGCTGCGGCAAAGGAGGCTGGGGCCAGTGCCTGATGAAGGGAGAGTCCAGAGTGGGAGATGTGCTGGACGTGGGTGCGCACGCCTGTCATCCCAGCACGCGGGAGGCTGAGGCAAGAGGGTCGCCACAAGTTTGAGGCCAGTGAGTTCAAGTGCAGCCTGGACTACAAAGCAAGACCCTACCTCAAAACAAAACAGAACACAAAAAAACAAGGGAAGCCTTGGAGAGGACAGGTACACATACCACAGTGCATGCCAAGGCTGACAGTCTCGTGGTAAAGGAGGCCAGAATCATCTAATAAGAAGCCAGGAGTTGGGCCAGAGGGTTAGCTCAGTGGTTCCGGTGTCTGCTTCGCAAATGCAAGGTCCTGAGTTCGATCCGGTAACCACATACAATACTGGCGTGGAGACTCACGCCCACCAACAATCAATACACATACCAGTGCCAGACGTGGTGGCTCCCGCCTGTAATCCCAGCACTCAGGAGGCAGACAGGATTGCTGAGTTCCAGGCTTGCCTGGGCTACATAGTGAGCTCAAGGCCAGCCTGAACTACAAAGCGAGACCTTGTCTCAAAAAAAAAAAAAAAAAAAAGCCAGGAGTGTGGCAGCTTGGAAAAGAACCCATGTAAGGGACAGGGACACATGTCAAAAGAGATCTTCACAGAAAACCACTGGATTTAGTTTACCTCAGAAGGATAGAGCTAGGATTACTGGATAGGTGCACCCAGGGATAAAAATCTGTCCAGGATAAGGAAGTACTTTCTTTGTTTAAGTTTTTTGAGACAAAGTCTCACTATGTACTTCAGGCTGGCCTTACACTCACTGTGTAGTTCAAATTGGCCTTAAACTCACAGCAATCCTCCTGCCTCAGCCTCCTGAGTGCTAAGATTACAGGTGGGTGCCACCAAATTTGACCATATATACATATATATTTTGAGACTGGGTCTTACTTTGTAGTTCAGGCTAGCTCTGAGTTCACTATATATAGCCCAGGCAAGCCTCGAACTCACAGCAATCCTCCTGCCTCTGCCTCCTGAGTGCTGATATAACACATGTGAAACACCACACCCAGCATTGTGATATGTGGTACCAGGGATCAAACTTGACACTTTGCACTTGCAAGGCAGACACCGGAACCACTGAGCTAAAGCCCCAGTCCCTTGACTATATTTTCAACATAAAGTTTTGGGTTTTTTTGTTTTGTTTTGTTGCTACATGACATTCCATCAGAAAGATACACTATAATTTGCCTAAATATTTCTTTGGTGTTAAGTCCCCCCCTTTTTTTTTTTTGCTTTTTGAGACAGGGTCTCACTTTGTAGTTCAGGCTGGCCCTGAGCTCACTATAGTGCCCAGGCAAGCCGCTGCGAACTCAGCAATCCTCCTGTCTCTGCCTCCCGAGTGCTGGGATGACAGGCGTGAGCCACCACGTCCAGCACTGTGGTATGCGGTGTTGATTGTTGGTGGGTGTGTCTCCACGCCCAGCATTATATGTGGTTTCCGGGGATCGAACTCAGGTCCTTGTACTTGCAAGGCAGGCGCTGGAACCACTGAGCTAACCCTCCGGCCCCCTAAGTCCCCATTTTTGTTGTTGTTGTTGTTGTTTTAGATATTACAGAGCCGGAGGAAATGACCTGTGCCTGTAGTTCCAGGAACTCAGGAAGCTGAGGCAGGAGGATTACTTGAAACTAAGAGTTCCAGGGCATCCTGAATAACAAAGCAAGATTCCATCTTGAAAAATAATAAGTTAACCCGGTATGGGAGCTCATGCCTGTAATCCTAGCACTCTGGGAGCCTGAGAGAGGAGAATTACAAACTCCAGCCGTGCCCGGGGAAATTTAGCAGTTTAGCAAGACCCAGTCTCAAAGTAAAAAATAAAAAGGGCCGGGCATGTAGTTCAGTGCAAAGCCCCCGGGTTCAACCCCAGTGCTGCTAAATAAATAAATAAATAAATACCGCAGTATTTTGTGTAAAAGGCTGTACTTAGGGTTATTTACTAAGCTTGTACTTAGGGTTCTTTCTTTTGGTACCAGGGATGGAACTCAGAACCTTGTGCTTGCTGGGCAGGCGCGCAGGCGTGGCTGAGTTTCATCCCTAGTCCTTTATTTTTAGGGTTATTTCTTCAAAACAGATTACCCAAAGTGGTATTACAAGGTCCAAACATTAGATATTCACTTAACATATTAAATTTTACACATTCTTAATATAAAAATTAAAAGAAGTGAAAAATATAATACCCTGATTACCATGAGTTTGAGGCCAGCCTGGGCCACAGGGTACCCTGTTTCAGCAACTCCCATTAAGTCCTCAATAATACGCCTAGAATTTCTTTTAATTGTAATAAAGGAGCTGTGCTTATCAGAGGGGAAAGCCTCTCAGGGGTAGAAGGTGACATTTGTCCAGGTAGGAGTTAGCAGAAGCCCACTATGTAACCCAGACTAGCCTGGAGCTCTGCGCAGCTGAACCTCATCTTCAGATTTCTGCGCTGAGCTCGCAGCAGCCCGGGGGACGACGCGGGAGCCCAGGCGCAGAGGGACTTGGAACGTTTGGCTCCGAACTCACAGAAACCCTCGGGAGGGATGTGACCTCCACAGCGTGTTTCTACGGCAGTCTCGAGCGGCAAGCTGCGGCGCCCAGAGGAAGAGCCAGCGCGATTCCTCTCGAAGATGGGAAACAAGAGGAGAGGAAGGAGGAAAAGATCAGAGTGCCGCCATCCAGAGAGCTGCGGCCCGCCGTGCGCCTGAGGGGCGGACCTGCTCTAAATGCAGGTGGAGGGCGGGGTTACTCCGGTCACACAGCCGAGGGTCACGATTTTGTTCATTTTCGGATGACAAAGCCACCTTCTTCCAATAAACTGGCTCTTGAGCTGCTCTCCCCTCCCATTTTATTTGGAAAAATAACAAATATATGGGAATTGGTACCTTCTTTGGGTTTATTTTGAGACAGCGTCTCACCAAGACACTGAGTTGGCCAGGATGGGCTCCAATTTGTGATGTCCTGCCTCGGCCTCCCAGAGTGCTGTAGTTATAGCCCCTCCACACTCCTTAAAACGGGCGAGTTGGGATTATAGATCCTTCAGACAAGTAAAGTTTGTTCACTGCATGGGTGAGAAGGTTGTACTAGACGGACGGCTTTCTAGCTTTGAATTTCCTTCTCTGAGACTTGCTGGACTGGTTTGACGCGCCCTGATGCTCCAGGTCTCCTCCCGAGCGCCTCTTTCGGCTGCTGCGCCCGCATCTCACGCCAGAGGGCGCTGCAGGTGGGCCCAGGGCAGCCTGCGCGGGGCGGGGCGGTGGGAATCAGGGGAGTCTCTGGGGAGGGGTGATTGGTCGCCGCGGGCGGAAGGGGGCGTGGCGAGGCGGGCCGAGCTGCGCGGTGGCGTCACGCTGGCGGGGGCGGGGCGGGGCCCGGAGCGTGTGACGCCGCGGAGCCGAGGATTAATGGGAAAAGTTTTGGCAGGAGCTGGCGGATCCTGCGGAGCCTGCGGGACGGCTGCGGTGTCGCGGGGGGCGGCGGGGCCAGGTCAGTCGGGGTCGGGCGGCGCGGGGGCGGGCGGCGGAGGACGGCGGCGGCTGGGCCTCGGCGGGGCCGTGGCGCAGGCCCGCGGAGCGTGGAGCCGGGTGCGGCAGCGCCCTGTGCCGCCGGCGCCCCGTGCTGCCCGGCCCGGGCCGAGCCCCGCGCGCCGTTGCGGCTGGTCGGCGCCGCCTCACCCGGCCTGTGTCCCTGCTGGGCCGCTTGGCCTCGCCTCCTCCCTCCTGGGAGAACCGGGTCCCGTGCTGGGGTCCGCGCGCCCTGCCGCTTCCCCCCGCTCCCTGGCTGGGGTCCCGTGGGGCGCTCGCCTCTGCCGCCCTCGCTGCCCTTGTCCCCAGCCTCGCCTCGCCGCCTCGCCCGCAGCCTGCTCCCTCTCCCCGCTTCTGTCGCCTAGTCCTCCCCTCTCCTACTCGCGTGTGCGGGAGCTGTTCCCGTCCCGCGCCGGCAGCCTCTCCTCCCTGGCCACGGGCGGTGGCCCTGCTTCTGCCCCTCTTTGATTTCCCTCCTGTCAGCCCTGTGCCTGCCGTTCGTGACACCCACCTCCCTTTCTAGTTCACGCTACTCTGCCCGCGATCCTCCTGCCGCTGAGATGCCGGAGGGCTCGGGTGGGCGTGCCGGCCCGGCTGGAAGGACTGAGACACCCGGTACTGGAGTGTCGGTGTGAGAAAATTTCCTAGGGTTCATCAGGGATAGAGTCCAATTTGTAGGCCGTTCTTCTCATCTCAGCTCTAATACTTCCTCTTTATGAGCCTGTTGATTTCCAGGAACCCTTGGGAGAGACTGTGCCGAGTTGGGTGTGTGCCAGGGGTGGCCAGAGGCCTTATCCAACTCTTTCCCTTCCAGGAAACAGGACTCTGTGTCTTTTCACTTAGGATACAGGGAGCACATTTAAATCATGACCATCAGTCTGGCTGCCACTTTTCAACGCTCTGCCCACCCCATAGATCTAAGAAAATTCTCCTGAAGACTACGCCCCAGAGAATACCTGCGGTCCTCAACGCTTTCCCTTTACTGGAGAGAACTTTTTTTTTCTTTTTCTTTTTTGCTTTTTCTGTTACAGTTTTGAAATACATCACTGGTCCACTAGCCCCAGGCTATCAGCATGTGTCCCTTTGATTACTGGTGGCCTGAGCCAGCTGCTAGTTTTTTCCTGCGTATCTGACTGAATGTACCTGATGATAGTCACTGAAGTAGACCTCGAGGGATCTCTTCTCCATGCTTTTTCTTAGGGAGCCTAGTGTCGTGCATCAGAGGGAGGGCGGCCGACACCCACTGCGCCTCTGTTCCCTTTACCCTGGCAAAGTCTGGGCAGTCGGGTTGATGTCTGCCTGGCAGGTTATGGGGCTGGTTAGAGAGGATCTGAAAAAACCCCTCTGCGTCTAGATGCGAAGGCCTGTTGGCCACTGACTCCAGGTTTCTAGGGCTCCTCTTTGGGGATCACACTCTTGTGTTGGAGCCAGAATGGGCCACAGCATGGGTACCAGCACTGGCAGCCTTCCAGAGCTGTGGTGCCAGCCAGCCGAACGAGCCCAGCCAGACCTGGCACTGTTGTCAGCATCTTTTGGGAAGCCGTAGGACTAGGTGTCCTGGCTCGCTGAACAGGCCCCCTTTCCCGAAGCCCCTCTGCAACACTTTGGGGGCCTGGGGCTGACTGGACTAGGAGTCTTCATTCCTATGGAAACATCTCTGTAGGGTCTTAGTAGAGTACTCTAAAAATGTTGAGTGTTTTTGGTAGTAGTTTGGTCCAGTCTCTGACTCCCAGGAGAGATTTTACCTGATTCTCTTAAGAAGTTTGCTACTCCTTTTTTTTTTTAAATTTTAAAACTCCCGAGAAACTGGGAATCAAATGTAGAACCGTTACACTGAGATACATCCTCGCCCTGTTTGTATTCTTTATCTTGAGAGTCCAAAAACAAATGAATAAATTACCAGGTTGGCCTGGAACTTTGATCCTCCTCCTGCCTCAGCCTCCTGAGTGCTAGGACTACAGGTGTGTTCCACCGCGTCTGGCTTGTGGCCTCCGTTTCTGAGGTGTGAGCAAACAGATCCGTGGCACTCTCCCCGAGGTGCAGCTCGTCGGTCCTGTCACTTACTGGAGGGACGGCCCCTCCCCCTTGCCGCTTCACACTGCTTTCTTGGGTCCAAGGCAGCCTGCCTTCCTGGACTTCCGGATCCTCTGTAGCCCCTGCGTCCCTTCCCTCAGGCCCTGGGCAGCTGCTAGGCTGGGCTTCGGGCAGGGCGCATGCCCAGCTGTGATGCGGGGTGCCCTCAGGCTGGAGGAGCCTGCTGTGCCCGGGTCTGTGCAGCCCCTCTCCCAGGGCGAGCCGGCGGGCGGCCTGCGGCCGAGGCCACTGCCAGGGTGCTCCCTGCAGCCTGGGAAGCCCAACTGTGAGGCCCTCAGCCAGGGACCCTGGAAATGCCCGGAGCCAGCCCCTCTTCCTGGCGTTGCCCGCATTGGGAAATTCTCTTCCTCCTCCCTGCCTGGTGTCCCCATGGACCGTCCTGCCAGGCCCTGGCTCGTATTGTGCCAGCAGCCCTGTGCCCGGTGACCTTGTGTGGCACAGTGTCTCACATTGCCCAGTGGCAGTTTCTTGGAGATGGTTTATGTCCCTGAGAAGTTTCTCTGCCTTGGGAGCCAGGGGAGGGGCAGCTGACAGCAGCTGGATTTCAGGCTGGCCCAGGAGTGCAGGGTACTTGGAAGGAGCCTGGCAGTGAGAGCGGGGCTCTGAGCATCAGGTTTCGGACATGAGTCTTCTTCCTTGGCAGATGCCCGGCGGGCTGGGGACGGGAGTGTGACTCTGGTCATGTGTGTGGGGCTTCGCTGAGGAATCAAGCATGACTCAGGGCATCTCCATTTAGGAGCTGCCACCATAGCAGGCTTGGGCACCACCCCTCCCATACCTTAGCAGCTCCTGCCGCCCCACCCGGGTGAAATCACAGAGCCAGTGTCCGCTGGCTTGGGCGCACACACCCTCCCTCCGGGATTGGGAAATAGCTGTCGACTCAGGCTCCGGGGAACATCTGGGGTTGGTGCAGGAGAGGTGGGCTTGGGAACTGCTTCCGGGATCCCTGGTACCCCTCGACTAAAGGTGTTGGGTTTCTTTCTGTCTGCAGTGTTGTGTGGTGCCCTGGGCATGCTCCTGGGACCCCCTCGGTGGCTTCTGCTCACTGACAGATGAGGACACGCGTGCCCTAGAGGTAAGGCCACTTCCCTCTTTGGGGTCCTGGCAGCTTCCTGACCCAGGCGCATGTGTAGGATCCATTTAGGGCCTTGGCACTGAGGTGGATCGCCAGGCTGCCCACACTCCAGACCCCAGGTGCTTGTCAGCATCCACGGCGTTAGATAATTATTGAATGTGTGGTCTCTTGTCCTTCTTTCGGGAGCATGGAGACTTTCTCTTTGTAGTCACTGGTAAATAAACTCCAAGTTTAAGACACAAATTTCACTGTGGCGCACAGAAGAGACTCTGAGTAAATGTTTGTTGAATGAGTAAATGAGCAAACTTTCCTCTCTACCCATGTGGGTACCTGGATGCCAGGCCACCAACCGCTGACTGACATCCCCTTTTATTATTTATGAAACAAACCAGGCATTGGGAAAATGATGACAGTGAAACATAGAATCGCTTCCTGCCTCCCAGCCTGGAGGTTTGCAGAGAGTGCCACATGGAGTTGTTTCTCCAGACTCCCCCTCCCCAGAGTCCTTCCCAGCCTGAACAATGCTGTGTCCTCAGGATGCCTGAGGTTTCATAGGGCCACTCCAGGGAGCCTGAGGCTCATTGTCCTCTCTGTTTGGGGAGCCCAGGTATGGTGGGTCCCTGCTGGGATGGGGAACCAGCCTCCTGTCTGTTTTCATCTCTGAGGTTGGTGGCTCCAGGAGCTGTTTGTGGACTGCACTTCCCTAGTCTGTGCTGACACCCAGCGGGTTTTCCTGTGGCAAGAGCCGTGGGAGTGTCTCTCCGGCCTGGGGGTCAAGTTGTTTGTGGATCTTTTTGGCAGGGGCCTTGGTGTTCTCAAACCCACAAAGGAGGCCTTTCCTCTGTAGGGAATACTAGGGAGGAAGAAGGGGTGGAGACTTCTGAGGGTCCCCAAGGGGATGGGCAGGGAGAGTCCTGGAGCCAAATGTTGGGTTGTTTCTTTTTTGTTGTATTTTGTTTGTTTGAGACAGGGTCTTACTTACTATGTAGTTCAGGCTGGCCTCAAACCCAGCGATCTTCCTGCCTCAGCCTCCCCAGTGCTAGGATTATAGATGTGAACGTTTGTGAGTTTTGAGCCCCCATCCCAGTGCATTGTTGTCCTAGTTGCCTCTGGCAAAGGTGGGGTTATCGTATTTATAGTTTTATTTTATTTTTCTGTGTTAATCTCAAAACGTTGTGACCAGGTGTAGTGGCACATGCCTGTCATCCCAGCATTCGGGCAGGAGGCAGAGGCAGAAGCATTGCCTTGAGTTTGAGGTACACAGTGAGTTCAAGGTCAACCTGAGCTACTACATAGTGAGACCTTGTCTTAAACAAAAAGTTGTCATTATTACCATCCTGTCTTTCCTAGCTGGGGTTTCACGGGCCAGGTGTCGAGACAGGTGTTTCAGACCTGGGCTTTGCCTGCCACCTCTCCTCCAGGGGTGGAGAACCCTGCGAGGGAGGGAAGACACACAAAAACAGTGTTTGAAATACTGTAGAGACTCTGGACCCTAAGGGGATGGTCCTTTTTAGAGGATAGAAGTTTAGGCGAGCAGGTTGTCCCTAGGGGCTAGCTCTGTCCTTAAAGAAACTGATTCTTGGGTTGGACCTTAAAGTTTTGTTTTGTTTTTGCCTTTTAAGACAGGGTTTTACTCTGTAGCCCAGGCTGGCCTTCAGTTCCTGGTGGTCCTCCTGCCTCAGCTTGCCAAGTGCTGGGATCACAAACTTTGTGCGACCATGCTTGGCTAACCACTGAGCTAAAACACCAGCCTCTTTTTTTTGTTTGTTTTTTTAATTTTGAGGCACGTCTCACTTAAGGGAACTGTGTATGAAAGGTCAAGTATAGGGTCAGGGATTTAGCTCACTGGACCTCACAAGCACAAGGTCTCAAGTTCTATCCCCAGTATCATATACCACAGTGCTGGGAGTGGTAGCTCATGCCTGTCGTCCCAGCACTCAGGAGGCTGAGGCAGGAGGATCACCACAAACTGGAGGCCAGCCTGGGAGGGAGACCCTGTCTCCAAAACAAAGTAGGAAGGGTGTGAGAAGGACAGAGGAGAAGGACAGAGGAGAGAGTGGGAGACAGGGACGAGGGGAAGGGAGGCTTCTCCGGGAGCAGCAGGAAGGCAGAAGGGCCGAGGGGTCCAGCTGTGCTTTCCTCGCCCTCACCGCTGCTCTAAGGCCCGTTAGTGTCCGAGGGCGCTGGGCAGCCTGGGGGCGAGGGTTGGGACTGGTTCCAGCCCTCTGTCTTCTCTGGAAAGACGTGGGCCTCGGGTGGCGCCGCTTCTCCCCACGTGCTGGGTTTGAGGCGAATGGCTCTCAGACGGTCTGTCCCTGACGCGCAGGCCGGGGACGGGGAGCCCGGCCTCCAAGTGAGATGGCGGCACCGGGTATGGGAAGAGCTGGGTGTCAGGGCAGCGCCCCTTCCTTTTCTCCTCTGTCAGGGCCTCAGCGCCTCGCTTCTGCCCAGCAGCTCTCGGGGACCGTCGCCGATGCGCCGTGGCGAAGAGGGCACAGCTTGGAACGGTTCCCTGAGGCAGAGGCCGCGGGAGAACGGCTCCCCGCGGTCCTGCTCACGGCCGCCCTCACCATGAGCTGCTGGAACCTGGATCCTTGTCGCTGCTCCCGCCCCTGGCACACCCCGAGTTTCTTGGCTCCCACCCTGGCGGGAGGACCAGCCAGCTTCCTCTGCAGCTGGCAGCTCTGGCCGGGCTGCACCCTGCTCTCTGAGCGCCCTCGCATCGCAGACTAGCTGTTCGGGGGGGGGGGTGGTTTCAGATGTGGTCTTGCTCTGTAGTTCAGGCTGGCCTCGAACCCACTATGTAGCCCAGCCTGGTCTCAAGTTTGTGGCAATCTTCCTGCCTCAGCCTTCCGAGTACTGAGATCAGAGGCATGGGCCACCGTGCCTGGCTTGATGTGTTGTTCTTCCATCTGCCGGGGTTCTAGGCTCTACTGTCACCCCCATTTCCGAGCAAGCGAGCGGGTTGTGCTCTTCTCAGTCTCCCTCAGTTGCCCAAAGCATTTCCCTGGTTGTAGCTGTCGCTCTAGTACATGTTTCCTGTGGCCGATGCTGGAGCCGTAATGCTCTGCCCTGGCATCGGTGGGTGGAGAGCAGCATCTCTGCCGTCTGCCCGGTGATGCCCTTTGTACCTCCCTCTCCCCAGTTGTAAGCAGCAGGGTCTCCTGACATTGCCAAGTGTCCCCGGGGGCAGAATCCCCGTCGTGTCATGAGGACCGCTGCGGTCACTTCCCCTGCAGGGCCTGCTGGCCCGTGGGCCTCTGCGTGAGCAGAGCAGGGCACTCTGCTGGGCAGACAGGTCTTCCTGGAAGTGTGCCGCCCTCCGCCGCCTCGCCGCCCCCGAGGGCCCTGGGCATCGTGAAGAGGTTCACAGTTAGCATGTGCTGCAGCTAAGCACAAAACTGCGCGATGCCCGCACACCGACGGGCACCTCCGGCACGCGAGCCAGGTCCTGCGGGTGTGTGTTCGGGCCGCGCTTCTGTGCAGCTCATGAGGTCTGGGCAGGTGGCTCTTCCCCGGAGCTCCGGGATGCCGCTCACCGAGCAGATGCCTGTGACCAGCCGTCCTGTGTCCGATGTGGCCGGACGCTGGTCCCAGCGGCTGTCCACTCCAGGCCCCGGAGGGCTGACCAGTCTGCCGGGCCAGGAAGTGCTCCGGGAGTGCTCGCCGCTGTCCCGGCCCCTGCCGGCAGCTCTCTGGGTCGTGGGGAGGTCCTGGTGGGCTCCCCGGGGGCCTCTGCTGCCCCGCCCCCAGTGTTTCCTCCGCAGCCCACGGAGGGCTCCCCACTCACTCTAAGGAAGCCCTCAAGGGGCTGAAGCTCAGTCCCATAACATCAGCTTCCCTCTTTGTACTTACAGGCAAGCAGTGGGGGAGAGACAGCCAGGCCCGGGAGCACCGTCAGGCGTGGGCTATGAGCCGCGTTTCTCCCACATTCTTGGCATGTCCTTCTTGGTGGCGAGGAAACAGTGGCCCACAGAAATGTCCAGGCCACAGCCCCTGGGCCCCATGGGTATTGTCTGTGGTGGCAAATGGGCTCGCAGATGGGACTGAGCGGGGACCTTTCGGTGGGAGATTATCCTAGATTATCTGCTGGGGCCCGAATGCAACCACGAGTGCCCTTGGAGCGGCGCAGAGCTTTGACCCGGCTGAGGGGCCTGGGTGACCTCTGCAGCCAGATGCTGCACTGCTGGCTGGGACTGCGGAGGACTGGCCAAGGCATGCAAAGCGCGCGGCCCTGGCCGCAGGAAGGGGGGAGGGGCGTGTCCTCTGTGGGACTTCTGGGGAAACCCACCCCTTACGCAGTGGTTTTGGTCCAGTGAAAGGGCTTTTGGATTTCTGACCTCTAGAACTGCAGGAGAGTAAATGTGACTCTCTGAGCATTGGTTACACTGCGACCGGAAACTGGTACAGGGATCATCTGCTTCCTGGCCCGGGAGACCCCAGGCCCCTCCCTGCTCTTATTTTAAGGCAGCCCTTTTGTGCGTAGGAGAGTGTTAGGCCCAGTCTTTTTCCCCACTAATGTTTGAGACCATCTGCATTTTGAGGGGCCCTCAGAGTTCTTGGGAGCAAAAGAGAAGCCTCACATAGTACAGTGTCGGGTTCTTGCTGTCAGCCAGATCAGTACCAGAGGGTTTCGTGCAGACTTGTAAGGCTCCGGGATTAGCTACAGTTTCCTTCCCATCTGTCCCCCCTTTACTCCCTTCATTTACTTAACAGATATTTTTTTTTTTTTTTTTTTTTTTTGCTTTTTGGAGACAGGGTCTCGCTTTGTAGTTCAGGCTGGCCCTGAGCTCACTATGGTGCCCAGGCAAGCTGCTGCGAACTCAGCAATCCTCCCGTCTCTGCCTCCCGAGTGCTGGGATTACAGGCGTGAGCCACCACGCCCAGCATTATATGTGGTTACCGGGGATCGAACTCAGGTCCTTGCGCTTGCAAGGCAGACGCCGGAACCACTGAGCTAACCCTCCGGCCCTACTTAACAGATATTTATTGGGTACTTTCCATGTGTTGGACACTATTGTGCGAATTGGGAACAAAGCAAGGTTTTTAAATTTTTAGTTTATTAGTATATTTGTATAGTATATAATGTTATCATACTCTGTGGGAAGTTGGTACATGCACATAACACATCTTAATTCCTTTTTCTAGGGAGCAAAGTAACTTTTTTTTGAGACAGGGTCTCACCTTGTAGTTCAGGCTGGCTATGAGCTCACTGTGTAGATCAGGCAAGCCTCAAACTCAGCAATTCTCCTGGCTCTGCCTCCTGAGCGCTGGGTTGACAGGCGTGAGCCACCAAACCCGGCATTTGTGGTATGTGTTACTGATTGCCAGTGGGCATGAGCCACCAGGCCTGGTATTGTATGTGGATACTGGGGATTGAACCAGGGACCTTGTGCTTGCGAGGCAGGTACTAGACCCACTGAGCTAAATCTCTGGCCCTGCAAAGTAGCTTTTTAAAATCTGTGCACATCTAGTGTCCTGACTGCTGAGGCTTTAGAGCCAGACTGGCCAACATAGTGAGACCTGTCTCAAGAAAGAGAAAAAACCTCCTGCCCTCTGAGCAGTTGAGGTGGCGCATGGGGAGGGAGCCAGACTTGAGCAGCGTATAGCCAGTGGTGGTGAATGCTATATGGAGAAGCGAGCACGGCGGGTACAGGAGCAGGTCTGGACAGAGGAGAAGGCCGGGAATGGGGTACTGAAGCTGAGGGAGGAGGACAGCTCACGGGCACAGAGAACACAGTAAGTCAAAGATGCATTTGATAAACTGAACCCACGGAACATCCCAGCGTTGTCACACAGTGTACTCAGGAGTACTGGTTGTTGTCCCAAGGGCTGTGAGGCTGGCTGAGAGCCCCAGCATCTCAACAGAGTATAATCCTGCAGATTGGTAGCTTGGGAAAGGATCAAAATTCCAAAT
This sequence comes from Thryonomys swinderianus, assembly GCA_004025085.1. Taxonomy (NCBI): domain Eukaryota; kingdom Metazoa; phylum Chordata; class Mammalia; order Rodentia; family Thryonomyidae; genus Thryonomys; species Thryonomys swinderianus. The sequence continues at coordinate 21,523 of PVIC010015370.1, forward strand.
TCCAGCTGCTCTGGAGGCTGGAGCAGGAGGATTACAAGTTCAAGACCAGCCTGGGCAACTTAGCAAGATTCTGTCTCAAAAAATAAAAAAGGCTAGAGATGTAGTTCAGCGCTGAAACATTTGTCTAGGTATATGAAGCTTTGAGTTCTCACCCCAGTACTTTAAAACAAAAAATAAAATCATGGAATCCCAAGTATAGTTTCTACTTGAATGGATAAGCTTTTGCACTGTTAAAGGAGGAAAAATAATTTTTTTTTTTTTTTTGTACTGGGGATTTAACTTGGGACCTTGTGCTTGTGTGGCAGGCACTGGAACCTCTGAGCTACATCTCTGGCCCAAGGTGGAAAAATTGTTAAGTCCAGTTATCATCAGGTTGAAGATGTAGCTCACCAGCACCACTCCTGCCTGGCAAGCTCAAGGTCCTGAGTTTGATCCTCATTACAGGAAAAAAAAAAAAATCTTATCCTCCAGGGCCCACCTCTACCCAGCCTGGAGCTGACATGCATGAGGATCACGCTGGAGCCAGGGTGGGGCGGAGGGAGGGCGGAGGTACACGGGAGTGGATGGGGTTTCAGAGGTGTGATCAAGGCCCTGAAGTCCCATAAATCTTTTATTCACTTGCCCTTTGCACCTTCCTGCTTCCTTCTCACCTTGCCTCTTGGTTTCTCTGCTTGTACCCTTGGTGCCTTTATGTAGGGTATTTGTCTTATTATGCCTACTGTGCTGGTTAATCCTGGCCACTGACTTGATGGGCTGGAGAGATGCCCTGGGATCAGTAAAGCAGGCTTCTGGGTGTGTCTGGCTTCTCTGTGTCACTCCAGCCCGCCGTGAGGTGACCAGCTTTCCTTACACTGCCTTCTGCCATGCTGTTTCTGCCCTGGAGCCACCTGACCATAGACTGAACTCCCCACAGTTGTGAGTCAGCAATGAAAGGCTGACCAGTACACGAACATCACCAGACAAATGTAGTCCATTGAATAAAGAACCTCCTCTTTTTTTTTTTTTTTTTGAGACAGGGTCTCACTTTATAATTCGGGTTGCCCCTGAGCTCACTATGTAACCCAGGCTAGCCTCGAATTTACAGCAATCCTCCTGCCTCTGCCTCCCTAGTGTTGGGATTACAGGCATGAGCCACCAAGCCCAGCATTTGTGGTATGTGGTACTGATTAATGGCAGATATGAGTCACCACACCCAGTGTTGTGGTATATGGTCACCTGGGTTCAAACTTGGGACCTTGTGCTTGCAGGGCATACGCTGAAACCCCTGAGCTAAATCCCCAGCCCAGAACCTCCTCTTTCTGAATAAGGAGGGGCAGTTCCTCAGCAGTACAGTTGCTCGCATTTGCCAGAGAGCTTCCTGGGTCACTTCATCGCCCTCCTCAGCACAAGCCGGCCCCTTTCCACCTTCCTGCTTTCCCTGTGGGGAAGCCTCCTGTGATGCCTTCCAGGCCCCCTGCCTCTTTACCTCCCCAAGTGGCAGGGGCTATGCCACGCCACATCCGTGACTGTCGCCTGGGCTCTTGACACTCACAGTGCCCGTTCCTGAGGTGCCGTGAGCTCTGCTTCATCAGCCTGGAGACATCTAGTGTCTCCCCATCTCTGAGGGCGAGTGGGGCCCCCGCCTATGCCCACTGGAGCCCCTCTCTCTCCCTCGCTAAGCTCTGCAGAGGCCGCGGAGATTTCCAACTTGGGTGCTTTTTCCCAGCACCACGCCCTCCTGCAGGCTGCCTCCTCCCGCCTCTGGCCCGGCTCTGACCCTGCTGTTGGGTGGGGGTGACTGCTTGCACCCAGACTTTGGACTGAGAGTTCAGGAGCTGGGCTGGCCCCGCCTGCGAGTGCTTGGTGACCGACAGCGTGGCTGTGTGCTGAGTGCCCGGCGCTGCGCCTTTCACGCTTCGCCTTGTCCAATCCCACTGTAGCCTCCGAGGCGGAAGGGTGCCGGGGCCCTGCCGCTGAAGACACCAGGGCTCCAACTGCGGGAAAATTGCCTGAAGAGCCAGAGCTGGGCTTTGAACCCAAAGAGGTGAAAGCCCCGTGTTTGCTCCTGACTCAGATAGGTCCTTGGTCGGTGGCTGAGCCTGTCGCCCCAGTGTGGAAAGCATCTGCCTGACCGCGGAGCTTCCGAGAGCCGCAGAGGCTCGCAGTCGCACGCAAGCGGCGGCACCGTGGCAGGCTCTCGCCCCCGCAGGGTCTCTGCCGGTCGTGGGGCAGCGGAGGCCGTGTGCGGGCTGGTGCTTCGTGCTTCCTGGATCTGCTCTGAGACAGCGGAGTCCAGAAGCCGCCAGCTTTGGGGCCAGCCGTGAAGGCGGGAGGGCTGGGCTCCGCCCGGAGCTAGTCCCCAGCAGCTCCCGGCCTGGGGAAGGGGAGGAGAAGGCCCTGGCACGGGGTTGCAGGGATGGAGAGAGCAGGAGGCTGGTCTTTATCAGGTCTGTGCCGGGCCAGCCTGCAAGGGCGAGGGGTCAGGCTGCCCGCGGGCGCGGAGCTGGCATCAGAGCCCTGTGATACTGAGTCCCTGTGTCCCCTGCGGGGTGGCCTCAGCCTGGGCTTCGCAGGCTGTGGAGGTGATTGTTCAGGTGCATCCGACTCCTGAGTGGAGGCTGGAAAGGACCCGAGAAACCAGCAGGGCGTGAGGTGTCCTGGCTCATAACCTGCCGTCCCGGCTTTATTTTTAGAGAACCTTTTCTATTTCTGTTCCCGATTCCTGGCTGGAGGCAGGAGGTAGGTGCAGGGATGGTGCTGGGAACCGGAAGAGGCAGGTGTAGGTCGCCTCTTAGCAGCGGCTGTGGCTGGCTCTGCAGACCGTGTCTGCTGGTTGCTGGCTGCAGCCTCTGGGATCCTGGGCACTGTGCTCTTCTCCGGCCTCCGAGGAGGGCGGCCCTTCTCTGCTCCAGCTCAGGGCTTGTTTCTGAGGCTACAGACTTCAAGGGATTATGGGGATGGTTAAGAGGCAGTCATTAAGAGGCTCTGCAGTTTATAACTGAGCAGCCCCCAGGGGTGGTGACTGCAGACCCTGTGCCCTGAGGGTTAACGGGACTCAGGTGAGGGAGGGCACTGAGGAGCTGCTTGCCAAGTGCACCCGGCATGAGCATCGGCAGTGGCATCGGAGTGGGCGCCGGCAGACTTTGGTCGGGGGAAACAGAACTTCTGGACGGCCTGTTCCCTCTGCCTCTCAGCCCGGGCTTGACGGGAACTAGCAGAGTCTGGCCACTGCCTGTGGGACCGGACAGGGCCTTTGCAGGGACAACTGCCCACTGCCCACCCAGCCAGCCCTGCCGGCCCTGGGAGGGGGAGGGAATGTGTGCAGGGAGGAATCTTCTGTCTTGGGGATGTCAGCAGCTCTTCCTCGCTCTGCTCCTGAGCCTTGCTGAGTTCTGAAACACTCAGGCTTGTGTCCCATGGTGCAGGGAATTCTGGGCCTTGGGCACAAGTTTGTGGAGGAGGGTCTGCTGCTGACAACGTGTCTAGGTAGCTAGAAACAGACCATGAAGGACACCTTCAGAAAACAGTATTTGATCATTAGAAATGTAATCACAGGCCAGGCCTGGTGGAGTACACCTGTAGTTGCAGCTCAGCCTCCCAAGGCTGAGGCAGGAGGATCACTTGGCTTCCTTGGGAGGTGTGGGGAGGTGCTGCTGCAAGCAAACAGAGGGACAGACAAGAAAGGGGGAAGGAAAGAGTAATCAGATGCCACCAATGGGTCAAAACCATAGAGGGCCAGAGATTTAGCTCAGTGGTTCTAGTGCCTGCCTAGCAAGTGCAAGGTCCCTGGTTCGATCCCTGGTAACCACGTACAACAATATCGAACATGGTGACTCATGCCCACCGGCAATCAGTACCACATACTACATACCACATACCACAAATGCTGGGCTTGGTGGCTCACGCTGGCCATCCCAGCACTTGGGAAGCAGAGGCAGGAGAATTGCTGAGTTCGAGTCTTACCTGAGCTACATAGTGAGCTTAGGGCCAGCCTGAACTACAAAGTGAGACCCTGTTTTAAGGAAAAAAAAAAAAAAACAACCATAGAGACTTTTTTTAGGATAGGAAGTTAATGTCAGGCATGAATATGCATGGGTGTTGTTTTTAATGTATTATAAAATGTTTTAATTATGTAAAAAATACAGGTGAATGCTGAGAAGTAAGTAAAAGTTTCTCACGATCGCGTACAAGTTTTGCGTTAGTTCTCATTTGATTGGTGGTATTGGGGGGTGAACCCTGGGAGATTACTCTGCCCTACCCACCCAGCCTTGGGGCCATGGGTAGGCAGCGGAGTGCAGGAGTCCTGGGTCCTGAGGTCCGCAGCTCAGGTTCCATCCTAGAAGAGCAGTTGGAATGGGGAGAAGCAGAAGACGGCACTGTGGGGAGCAAGCTGTGCTCGCTCACTTCCTGTGGAGTAAAACGAGGTCTCTGGCATAGCAAGGACAAGGCCTTCCCTGCCCAGTGGCCGAGGGAATGGGCGTCTCGGGTGTCGCCGAGACTCCATGCTCAGCAGCAGCTGGTCTCCCTGAGCCCTGTGTCCCTGGGAGCCAGCCCGGACCACAGTTGTCCCCTGCCCTGGGCCCTTGAGACCCTGCCGCAAGCTCTCCAAGCCGCAGGGCCCACGGCTTCCTGTGGGTCCCCTCCGAGCCTGCACCACCCCTCCTGTTCTCCGCTCCTGAGCTATAATTAGGTTCCCATGTGAAACTGTATCCCTCCGCTGACACGCGCGAAACCGCAGCCCTGGCCATTGGGCAGCTCCTCTCGGGTGACTTCTGGGATGGCTGTCTGGGCCTCCAGACAGGCTCTGGTGGGCCCAAGTGGGGAGGCGTCCCGGAAAGTGGGAAGTCCTGAGGCAGAGGAAGGGTGAGCGAGCGGCCAGTGGACGCACAGGGGACAGACAGGCTGCGGCCAGGGCCACGAGGCAGATGTGAGCTGTTAGCTTTATATTGTAGTCCAGGTACTTACAGCAGTTTAAATCAGAGATACAATTGTCTTGATGTAAAATCCACCGCTGTAAAGCATGTCCCTCGGTAGAGTACAGCAAATGTGCTGTGTTGTACAACCGTCAGCTGTCTCGCTCCAGGACTCGTAGATCACCCCAAAACCAAAGCTGTGCGTGTTACCGTTAGTGCCAGTACCTCTGGCCACGTCCGTGTCATCTCGGCAACCACTGAACTGCATCTCTCTCGAGCTCTCCATCCTGTGTTTCATATGACTAGAATCATACTCTGTCCTTTGGGGTCTGGCTTCTTTCACTTAGTGGGACATTTTCCAGGTTTACCCATGTTGTAACATGTAGTAGTACTCTGTTCTGTTTTAATGGCTGAATAATATTCCATTGTATGTATATACCACATCTTGTTTATTTGCTTACCAACTGGTAGACAGTTGGGGGTTTTTTGGGGGGAGGTTTCCCTCGCTATGAGGGTCATACTTCCCTTGAACTCTCAGCGATCCTCCTGCCTCAGTCTCCAAAAGGATCACAGGTGTGCACCACCATGCCTAGCAAACAATCCCTTTTTAGGGCAGAATAATTTCCCACTGGCTGTCGATGTCACATTTTGTTTATCTATTTTGCCACTGGTAGACATTCGAGTTGCTTCGACATGAGAGCTGTTGCTTTTATAAACTCACTGTTCACCCTGCTTTCCATTCTTGGGTGTATCCTCAAAAGCAGAATTGCTGGATTGTGTGGCAAATCTTTTTTTTAAGTGATAAATCTTTAACTTTTTGAGGGAGTGCCATACAATTAATGAAGCTAGTTGGATTCTAGGTCCTTTGTAATTGTTTTTTCTTGTCTAAAAGAATGTATATTATTCTTGGACTTTAGACATATCACTAGGATAGATCTACTTATTTTTCTTCTTTCCTTCATTCCTGCAGGACCCTCACTTGTTAAAGACAAGTCTTTTGGGATCTCCAGGACATTTTCTAGTGTATTTTTTTGTCTTCCATGTCTCTGACTCCTATGTCTAGACTCTTAAGACTCTGGAAATTTGGACCTCTGCGTTCATTGACAGTGTGTAGAAGAGCAATAAAATTTTTTTTTTGAGACAGGGTCTCACTTTGTAGTTCAGGCTGGCCCTGAGCTCACTATTTAACCTAGGCAAGCTTTGAACTCAGAAATCCTCCTGTCTCTGCCTCCCGAGTGCTGGGATGACAGGCGTGAGCCACCACACCCAGCACTCTGGTATGTGGTATTGATTGCTGGTGGGTATGAGTCACCACGTCCAGCATTGTATTATGTGGTTACCAGGATCGAGCTCAGAACCTTGCGCTTGCAAGGCAGACTCCGGAACCACTGAGCTAAATCTCCAGGCCAGCAATAAGTTTTTATATATAGATCTTGTAACTTTGTTTAAGTTATTCTTATAGTTTTTGGTGTATTTCTTGGGATTTTCTGTGTAAGAAATCATGTTCTGACAAGGGGCGCAGCTTCGCTTATTCCGTTACAGCACGGATAACTTGTCTTTTCCTTGCTTGGTGACCCTGGCTGGAGTTTCCGCATGCTGTCAGACAGAAGTGGGGAGCGTAGCTCCCTCTCCCGTCCCTAGCCTTGGGAGACGCGTTCGCAGTCTCGGACAGACCATTCTCCACAGGCCGTGAAGCCTGCAAGGTGTTCCCTGCTGCTGGCTTGCGCGGAGGCGGGGCCACCCCGGCTCACCCGCGGGACCGCGAGCCTCTGCCTGCCGGTCTTGCTGGCCGCCGGCTCCTTGCTTCACTCGCTGGGTTCTGGTCATGTGTGTGTCGCCCACTCACCGACCAAGTGCAGGTGTTTCCTTGGTTTTCTGCTGAACGTACACACGTGATTTTGCACAACATACGTGGACGGTGCTACACTGTGTTGGGGCAACGGTAGAGTGAGGTGCTGGGATAGGAGGGACATCCTGGCCCTCAGGGCCCCCCCAGCCCACGCTCAGCCTGGGCAGCAGAGTCTGAGTGGGCTGCGCCTCAGTGGTCCAGCAGTGTGAGCGCAGGAGCACAGCTCAGCTGTGGCAGGAAGTCAGGAGTTTCAGGTCAGCTCTGCTGTACAGCAAGGTACCCAGCACTTAGTGCTGAGAACGTGGGCGAGCCTATAGTCACACTAGGCGAGGAGGGGTTTCACCAGGACATGCCACCAGGAGACCACCTGGGAGAGAGCTGACACGCGTGGCCATTGTGGTGCGGATGCCACAGGCCACCCTGCAGACCAGAGCCACCGCTGGAGACAAACCTCTGCCTAACCACCTGCATGGCGTTGACTGGGAGACAGTGGGCACCGTGGAAAGACTCTGAGCAGCAGGGTGACAGCTTCTCGTAGGACGGCTGCCCTGCCAGCCTTCCGCCTCTGCCTGCAAGCGTCCGAGTGGAGAGAGAAGTGCAGAGGCAGCCGCCGGTAGGCCATGTCCGCGGTGGCCCCGGCGGGAGCTCCGGGGCTCTCGTGAATCACACACACTGAGCGCCTCGCGGTACCAGATACTTGAGCTCGCGGGCCCTCGGGTTGGAAGTGACCGCTCCAAGGAAGGCATCGCTGCCGCCGCCCTGTTCACAACTGAGCAGCCCTGGCTTCGGAGGCGGGAAGGCACCTGTGTGTGTCGCAGGGTCAGCCTGGCTTTGGCAGCAGTAGGAGGGAAAGTGGGGGCCAGGGACGAGGTCCTGTCTTTTCCTGGATGCTGAGGGAGACAGAGCCTGAGCTGACCCTGGGGCGGGAAGAGAACTGCAGGAAAGGCGGGTGCGCTGGGAGGCTGAGCCGTCCTGGAACTCGAGGAACTGGTGGCAGTGTTGCTCCCCGGGATAGGGGAGCAGACAGTTCCTTCTTTGGATAGGAGCACGAGCCCTGGGCGGGTGCGGCAGGTGGCCCTTCGTGAACTTGGGGTTCCCGGGTTCCCTTAGGAACCAGCGCAGTGTGTGCGGTGATGGCACTTGTCTGTGTGTCTGTCTGGCAGAGCCCTTTCATTCTCTTGCACCTCCTGACTCCCCTGTAGCAGTGACCACTGTGCCCTGTTTGGTGAGGAAACCAAGCCTCTGAGCAGAAGTGTTTTACTGAGAAGAATCAGGGTTTCTGTACCTGCTGTGCACTTGATGGCTTAGACGGCCACCGTGCAGCCTTTCTCCTGGTCCTCTGTGTTGTCTGGGCCCAGCTGGCTGGTTCTGCCCCTGTGATGGCCAGCTGAGTATGCCCTGCCTGGCAGGAACCTCCAGGCCTTGCTGCATGGCCCCTAATCCTTTGGGAGGCCTTCCGGGTTGCTTACAGTATGGTGGCAGAACCAACAGGGCTGAAGCCAGTCCCACAGAGGCCCGGGCTCAGGTCCAGAACCTCGCCCCAGTCGCGTTCTGCTGGCCAGAGCTGTCCCTGGGCCAACCCAGATTCAGGGGCGGAACTGGCTGGCTCCCCTGGGAGAAGGGGCCACGGGTTTGGCGTGCTCTTAAATCTACAGGCGGCCAGGACTGTAATGGGGAGCCGGGACCTGCACTCAGACCTCTGTGACGGTGTCCCCTTCTGACTCTGAGCCGTAGGAAGCTGCAGAGCTTCCTGGCTCCAGCAAGTTGTTGGAGGGCACTGGTTTTTCCCCTGGCCTTCTGCACCAGAAGCTGTGCCAGGCACCCTCTTCTCACATGGCATCCAAGATCTCACGGTGCCCCAAGGGATCTGCTGCCTCGGCCGGCATCGGTGCTGTTGGCCAGACATGCGTGGACGTCCCCGGGAGCCTCCTCTGCACTCAGTGGCCTCCGGCCCACAGCAGGGCCTCCTGGGATGCTGGCCGCACTGCGGACGTGCAGGCTGTCCCGCTTCCAGCCGTCCTCAGTGGCATCTAGTCCAGCATCCCCACGCGTCCCAGCTGGCATATTTGGCAGGCTGATTCCTGGACATTGGCTCGGGCCTGGCGAGTTAGAATTCTTGGCACAGTAATGGGCTCTTTGTGGGCTTGAGGGTGCGGGCTGGCTGGGAGACAGTGGCTCCCGGTGGATGGCATCTTCCCTTGGTTCCCGCCATCTGAGAAAGACGCTGTTGAAGTCACCAGTCGGGAATGATGTTCAGGGGCCGCACTTTACAGCCAGATGTGACTCCGTGGTGTCCGGGAGTTCCTGTGTCGGCTCACATCTCTCACACGCTCTCTCACTCGGGGTTTCTCTGGAGATGCTGGCAGAGGGGAGCGAGCTCCTGCATCAGCCAGCGGACCCTCCCTGACCAGGAATGTGCCGTTTTGTGGCATCAGTGCCCAGTTGCAGTCTTTGTTGTTAAGAACACGACTGCCCTTTCTAGGCTTTTCTAGATTTCAGGACCTTTCTAGATTTGTGCCTTGGACACACTCAAGCCATGTTTACCTAGGTAGGTTTTAATACCCTAGGTAATTTCTACTACATTTTATGTTTCAGAATATTTGAAAAACGCCAAGAGTGTAAAAATAGAAGTAAAACCCAGCTAGGCTCTTCTTAATCCCCAGAGTTAATATTCTTCTTTTTGTTTTTGCTGTACAGGAGATCGAACTCAGGCCCTTGTGCGTCCAAGGTTGGCACGGTACCACTCGAGCTAAATCCCCAACCCAACCAGAATTAATATTCTGATGGATTCTCTCCCTCCTTCTCCCCATGCCCCCTCCCTTACCCTTCCTCTTCCTTCCCCTGGCACAACTAGACATCGAGCCTGCACTGAGCTACATCCCCACCCCTTTCTAAAATTTTATTGTAAGACAGGGTCTTCCTGAACTGCCCAGGCTGGGCCCAAACTTTTGCTCCTCCTGCCTCTGCCTTCTGGAGTACAGTGATCACAGAGTGCACCACAACACCCAGCCACATTCCCTTTTTGAAAACCATATTGAAAGTCATATCATGATGCTGGCTTTTACAGGCTTTATGAACTCCAATTCTTAAAGTTCACCTGCTTACAGCTTAATGGCTTTGTGTTTGCACAGTTGTGCAACCATCACCATAACCTAGTTTTAGAACCTTCTCATGGTTCCACAGAGAAATCCTGTCATCCACCTGCCCTCACTCTCCTTTCTCTGCCAGCCCCTGCTCTAGGCAGAATCTCTTCTATCCCCGCAGATTTGCCTCTTGTGGACATTGCATATAAATAGGATTATACAGTGTGTGGTCTTCTGTCACTAGCTTCTTTCACTGAGCATAATTGTGGTACTGTTTTGAGACCTGCTTAAGCTGGACATGTTAGTGACTGTAATCCCAGAATTTGGGAGATTGAGACAGGAGGATTGGCGCAAGTTCGAGGCCAGCCTGGGCTACATAGTGAGACCCTGTCTCTAACCTTGCACCCAAAAAAGAAACCTGTTTGGGCCAGGGAGTTAGCCCAGTGATTCCAGCACCAGCCTAGCAAGAGCAAGTTCCCTGGTTCAATCTACATAAAACAGTACCAGGCGTGGTGACTCATACCACCAGCAATCAGTACCACACACCAAAATGCCAGGCGTGGTGGCTTATGCTGTAATTCAGCACTTGGGAGGCAGAGGCAGGAGGATTGCTGAGTTCGAGGCTTTCCTGGGCTACATAGTGAGCTCTGGGCCAGCCTGAACTACAAAGAGAGACCCTGTCTCCAAAAAAAAACCTGTTGAAACATTTATATCATTAGAAATTAGAATGTAGTTTTCAAGCATGCATTTGTAATACCATCATCTGAGAATATCTCATCTTATTTCACCAGCTTTGCCTATATACATTTAAGTTATTTCTCTGCTTTTCCAATTACAGTATTGCTTGCAGTTTCATTTTCTTTGTATCAAAAATATTAAATGGAATAGGAATAGAACATTATTTTATTACATGATATTATGATAAGTATTGTATTGTGATGTGGTCCTCGTTTTATTATTGTCAATCTCTTTGTGTGTAATTTATGTTAAACTTTATAATACATATATATTTATAGGAAAGAAAGTGCTATAGAGAGGGCTCAATACATTTCAACTTCAGATAGCCACAGCCTGTCTTGAAATTAGGCAGGAGGGGACTGCTGTATGTCCGATGCCCCATACCTGGCATCATGTCAGATACTGATGTGCCCCTGACTGGCACAGAAGCTCTTGGCCTGTCTTGTTCATGTCTTCTCCCCTGCTGCCGGAGGGAGGGGGGTCCTGGCATTTGGCAGGTATTTAGGCTTTTTCTTTGTTCACTTGTTCTCCAGTTCTAGGAACCAAGCCCGGAGGGGCTCTACCACTGAACTACATCCCCAGCCCTCTGCATCCATCTCTCTCATTCCCTATCTATCTACCGATCGGTCGGTCTGTCTGTCTATCATCTATCTATCTATCTATCTATCTATCTATCTATCTATCTATCTATCTATCTATCTATCTATCTATCTATTTTGAGACAGGGTCTCACTAGGTTGCCCAGGCTGGCCTCGCATTTATTGTCCTCCTGCCTCTCAAGTTACTGGATTATAGTCATGTACCACTGTGGCTGTCTGATGCTCAGGTCTTCCAGTGTATATGTGATGTTTTTGTTTTATTTGTTGCAGTACTGGGGATTAAACCCAAGGACCACTAAGCTCTCTAGCCCCTTCTTATTTTATTTTGAGAGGGAGTCTGGCTGAGTTCCCCAGGCTGGCTTTGAACCTGCACAATGCTCCTCTGTCAGCCTTCCAGGTAGGTAGCTGAGGTTACAGGTGTCCACCCAGGCTTGGCTGAGTATGCCTGTAATTTTGAGTGAATCAGGATGTGAGGATATTGATAATTCGTCAAGTTGCCAAATTCCAGAAAGTTCTACTGATTCACCTTTACTATAATTTTAGAGCACTGGGCTCCCTGCCCCTTTAAATCTGGGTTAATTATAGCAGGAGCCCTGGGGTCTTCTGCATTATCCTGCTCCTTAACCTGTTCACCAGCTAGTGTAGGAATCGGTGCCGTGTCTTGGGCTGGAGAGCCTGGCTGTTGGGTAAGATGGCCATCCTGGGTCCTCGTCTGGTCCTGTGGCATCAGATCACTTCCTGTTGCCCTTGGAGGGCCCTCTCGCCACTCCCCTGTGGTATGTAGGTGTGCTCGGAGTGAGTGGCCCCGAGTGGGCTGTGTGTGCGTATAGCATGACGTGGGTTCTGCTGCCGATTGCAGTGATGTTCTAAGTCATCAGGAAGCTGTGTGCCTTCAAGACCGGAAGTGCTTCCAGGAAGTCTGATGCAGTGGGCCCCTCCGCCCCCTTGAGGTAGTGGGTGCCCACACAGCTGCGTCACCTGTGTTGCCCCGGCTGTAGGGCCTGCTCCTCTCCACACACTTCCGGCTGCACAGCCGTGGCGAAGAGGCAGCAGAGAGCTCGCTGGGGATGCTGTGCATGGCTCTGAGTCACGGCAGCCGCTCAGGCGTGTGCTTGGGAACTGAGGGGGAGCTGGATCACCAAGGCCGCTGCTGGTGCCTCGGGCTGACGTCGGTCACAGCCTCAGAACTCTTCCCTCCAAGCCGGCCGCCATCCTGTCTGTCCGGAGGTTCTCCCAGCCCCTCCCCTTGTGGATGGCTCTGGACCTTCCCCCCTTGGCCCAGCCCTCTCGGGATGCCACCACCTCCTGTCACTTTGCAGAGGTGTGCCAGCAGTGCAGATGCTTGTCCCGCTTTTCCCATCGCAGAGGGCTCTCCTTGTTCTCGCTGTCTTCTCTAGAGCGGCTTCAGCAGTTACCAGGTGCCTGCTCTCCATCCAGCACCTTAGGAGATGGGAGCCCGCAGAAGAAGGGCCAGCGCTGCCCGTGGCGGTCTGGCCAGCCCTGCTGTCCTGGCTTCTCCTTTGCCTGTGGCCTCCACTGCTCTGCCTCTTTCCAAACTCGCCGCGAGTGTGGATGGTCTTGTGTTCAGTCCTCTAGGCTTCTGTCACCCTGTTCTTTCTCGATGCTGGGACCAGCCCAGACCCTTCTCCTGACCCTGGGCCGAGTGTCCTTGCGTGGGCCCGCTGTCTGCTCTGCGAGGCCCTTTCTGGCCCTGACCCCTCTCCTCCACCAAACCCAGGCCTGGCAGGCATTCGTCCCCACTCTTCTGATTGTACTGCCTGGCACTAGGTTGATGGAGGTGCTCCACAGGTATGACTGTGTCCTGATCCCCAGAACCTGCCACCCTGACCTTTTCTGGGAAAGACCTGTCCTGTGTCACAGATGTGTGGAAACTTGTGCCCACTGTGCCCTTGCTGGGGCCGGTCTTGATCCCTGCCTGAAAGAGCCAGTGTTTGCAGTTTCCAGTGATGACGGGTTTCTTATGCCCTGCGTCTTCCCGTGTCCGAAGTGGGGGCAGTTCCAGTCCCAGGTCAGGAGATGGGCAAGGCTACAGGTCTGGGTTTGAATTCTGATTCTGAAAATCCTCACTGAGGGCCTTTTGCATATTATTAACCTCTCCGACTTTGGTTTCCTCATCCAGAAGATGGAGCTAATGGATTGTTGTGATGGTTAATGGTGAGCACTGTGGCTGACTCCGCTCTCAGCCTTGTGTTTGGAGTGAGCTGGTAGCGACTGAGTCACTCAGCTCTGCCGTGGAGCCCAGGCTCGTACAAGCCTCAGCTTCTGACTCAAGCACAGCCTGCCCTGGTGTCATCCTGCCGAGGCCTGCCGCTTCTGTCTGGTCATCTTGGAGCTGTACCAGCTTCCACTGTGGAGCTGCTTGACACCCCAGCCCCTGGCACTTAGCTGCAGGAGCCCTGCCATCCCTGGAATCGTGTAACGAGAGAATGTTGAGACAGGTCACTTGTGTACTGTCTTTTCCATGTCGTTTGACCCTCTCCCTACCGGGCGGAGAACCCCTCTGTCTGAGAGCTGTGTGGCTCTTGGTGCTTCTGCTGTGGGGTTTGTGGGAGCCTTGCTAGGGTTGGGATTACCCTTTACTCCACCGAACGCCCCTGTGGCCAGGTGTGCATCCAGGCCTCTGGGGACTTGAGCCTTGGGACAGCCGGTATGAGTGGCCATGGGGACTTGGCTCCTGGCTGCACTGCCCAGTCTGTTCTCTGTACTGTACATGATGTTCTTCCATATACACAGAATGCAGGTGGCTGCAGGAACC